>JAJLTN010000196.1:1991-41992 GCA_030568215.1 Lipomyces kockii
GGGTACGATGAAATGACATGGGAACCCCTCTCGCATTTGACCCATTGTGCTGCCTTGGTTCGCGACTTTCACCGCCGGTATCCACGGAAATCGCGACCGGTCGGCCAGGACTCTTACTTGCAGACGAGTCCTTGAGGAGGGGGAAATGTCAGGAACATGCATGCTCCTGAGTGTATCGTACCAGCTCGGCTATTGACGGGCTCGTGCTTGCGTCGGCGACCGCCGAGTCCTCATAGTTAATATTCTAAAATATATCGGCATAAGTTAAGCCTCAAGCTTTCAAGTACATATAGTATTTCAGGGTTGACCGACTGCCAATCCCTTACACAGAGGCTCTCAAATCTGCACAACTGAACAAATATTTTCATTATAATTACATTGATCAATTGATCATTAGTTCTCAAAATGGCTATGGCACCTACAACTCAGCCTAAGACTCTTCTGGGCCACCATAGAGTCCTTAGTCCGTCCGCTTCCATTAAATATATCACCATTGTGCCTTGGAACCATGAACTTCGGCGAGATATGGTATCTACTGCCATTCTAAATGAACGCAGTGTGATTTGCTAATGAAATTATAGGAAAGGCTTGATGGGCGAATGTACCAAAGAGACCGCATTTGCCATACTCGACCGCTTCTACGGTGCCGGCGGAAACTTCATCGATACAGCAAACATGTACATGAACGCGAGTCGGAGTAATGGCTAGGCGAATGGATGGCTGCTCGCGGGGTACGTGACGACTTGGTCATTGCCACGAAGTACGGCACTTCGTGGAAATCGCCGTTCATGGAGCCAGAGGGACAAATTTTGTCCAACTACGGCGGAAACTACAAGAAGAGCTTGGTATAGACCTCACCGACGAGGAGATAAACGAGGTTGACTCTGCGGTGCCTCTTGAGTACGGGTATCCCTACAACGCTCTCACCAGTGGAAAGAACAGCCCGGTCAGCGCCGCCGATCCAGCTTTCATGGTTTACGCTTGTGGAACTTTTGCAGGCGTAGAGGAACCTAAGGTAAGTAACTGATAGATACATGTTCACCTGACTGACAAAAGCACTTGGCAGGCGATTCATTGAAAGGCCTACACGTCTTGAGCCTGGCTACGTTCTCGGAGGTGTCAAAACCATATTGCCTCACGGATTGTGTATGATTGAAATAGGGACTACGACACGTGTGCACCAAGCCAATGAAATTACTCATGCCGTGTCCTTGAATGTATTTGATGTTTTATCTCGCCTCTCCTTTGTCCTTGTCATATATTTAATAAATTGATTACGTGTAACAAGATGAGACTTCTGGACCGTCGATGTCGGAAAAATCCAAGAGGTTCTTCGTCAGGGAGATAGTGCGTCATTGTTGAATGATTGTTGGTCAACGGTTGTTAAGAAGTTTCTTCGCTTGGAATTTAGCGGCGTGACAGCATCAATTTACCCTACCGTTGACTTGGGGGCAGATGTGAAGGTTTGAGGGGTTCTGGATATTATAACTATTCGTTATTCCCCTTCGGATTTTATTCATTACAGAAATCATGCGAATACGAATAAGGAAATTTTTACGCAATAGTAGTGCATCACCATGACCAGCACCGCTCCCTGAGACCCTAATCGTTCGGTCATAACATGACACATCAGAACAGACTAAGATTACAGCAATACGGATTTTATTTAGGGCTGCTCCTGAATATTCGCATTTGCGAATATTATTCACCATTTTGCGATGCGAATAACGAATCACTATTTCTGTCTGGTAGAGCTCCTAAGCAATACCGCATTCTATACATTGGCGCTAATAAATTTCTAGCTGTTTGATTGGTATTGCGGCGGGGTCCATCGATTTATCTTGGGCAATTTTATATTGAAGCAACAGCAGAGGAATGCACTATGGCAGTTCCACCTGACGCTAAGCAATAGAGACCGCGCAAGGAAGGTTGGAAGCTCAATCCGGAAATAAACGCGAGTACGATGGCATAAACTGGTTCTGCAAGGCTAAATTTGTCTGCCAGGAAGGTTGTTCAACTATTTCTTGCGCAAAGGCCACGTCACAGGATTAGGATCTTGCTCGTCCGCATTCAGCATCCTACTGTTCTTATCGTCGACATAAATATGCGCTGCTAAGCCTTCCCCAGTTGTACCTAAGCAGAAAATGGAATCAGCTCCATACTTGAAAAGTATACAGAATATACATACTATCAATTGTTGAAATATATGACTATATTAACGCACACTAAACAGACACACTTAAACTACAGGTTCCTATGACCTCTATATATACTTAGGACTTTGTCTTCTGGAACCTTCTAGACATTCCATGAATACCCAATTGCGTCATCGTTACATATTGCTAGAATATTCCACAATCTACGATCTTAGGCTAGAGTATTCTACATATTTCCACATCCATGAAGTCAGCTGTGATATGATTTTTGCATGCAACATATGTGCCGTTGAAGTTCGTAGTCGTATGAGGCAGGGAACTAGCAAGATTGATCCGTTAGACTTCATCGAAAGATAAGTGTTTGAAAAGGTGCCAGTATTGCGTAGACAGCCACAACGACTATACCGATGATAGCTTTATCCTTGTTAAGGGTTTGTGCAACCGATTTGACTGTATTCTCACAGAATTCGATAAGACCGACGTAAGCAGGCCCTTTTGGCCTCGAGATTGTCCAGGTAAGGGTTACAGGCGTGAGGGTTGGTTGAGATATAATGATGTGCTTGCTAAAGGACACTTAAATCAAAGTATGAAAGAGATTATAGAAAGTTGGTTCGGCAGACATTTATAGGTAAGAAATGCTTTCTCAAATGCGACTCAACGGAGCGACACAACTTTTGGGGTGCAGTGAATGGATCAAGAGACAAACAGGGTCATTCGTCCGCAAACGAGATCAGGCAAGAGGACGTCTGTGCGCTTGTATGGATCTAAGTCTCAGAGCCTTACAGCAATAAAGCCAGCTGACTGCTGTTGTGGGGTTGGCTCTGCGTGGTCGGCTTCAGCTACATCAATAACGTTTCGGCGTATTGATCAATGTCAGACACTATCGGCGAACGCTTATGATGTACTATTTAGGGAGTCAGGAAAGGTCGACGCGTCAATCGGCCATGTTTTTCCGGTCTACGCGAAGAGCACGTGATTTGACAATAATCAGAGTCAGTTGTTCCGGTGGTTTTCAGGACAAATCAGCACGCCCATGCCGTAACCCTGGGAAATAGTCATAATCAAACCAAATTGATTTTTTTCTTGAAACCCCATAATATCTGCCTGGCGCTTTGTCTTTGATGTGAGGCTCAAGCAGTACTGAGACTGTGAGGCTGAGAAAAACTTTCAACAGTAGCCCAATAATAGTCGCCCTTTTTCATTAACTGGCCTAGGGCAAAGTAATCTACAGTAACACACAGTAGAAGCCCGTTAAACCGATTGTATTTTCTGTAAAAATTCGCCTCAGACGCCTCATGGCTATTAATCCATTTCAATAAGATATGAAATTGCTGTAAACATTACATTGGCTCAACGGGGTCCTACTATACAACGAGCTTCCAAGCAGATGTGCGGTTCTCACCACAGCTACCCTAAGCCTACCACTACACCGTAGATTGCGTAAGGCCGGGTAAGTTCGACAGTCAGTCAGCCGATGGAAGCGAAAGTGGGTCGATACCGATGTGCCAGTCATTGAGCTCTCTGCCCTCGGTTTCACGAAAGGTCCGTGCTTACTAGTAGAGTCTGTATCTTTATGAGCGTGATTGCCCCTAGGCTTTTAGTGTACGCGTTCATCAGTTCACGACGGTACAGCACAATCATGACGACGAAGGGATCGTCATTGCGTTTTGAACCTTCATCACTAGACAATATTGAGCAAATAGAGAATTATCGAAGCGGTGGGTTTCATCCTGTTTCCATCGGAGATAGCTTTGCTAGTGGAAGATATCGAATACTTCACAAGCTCGGGTTCGGAGGATTCTCGACTCTGGTTAGCTCGAGATGAGCAGAGTCATCGACTTGTCTCTCTCAAAATCATCATCGCAGAGGCTTCGAAGACGAGCCGTGAACTGAAGATTCTGCAGTATCTCAAGGGAAGCGCAATATGCCACCCCGCATGTGGTCACATTTTGTCCGTGCTTGACCATTTCACGATTGAAGGGCCCAACGGTTCCCACACCTGTCTGGTATCTCCATTTGCCGGTCCTGATCTTGCCCAGATCTTTTACAATCCTGGTCAACCAGCTGGAAGCCGCAGGCTACGCGGATCTTTGGCACGAAAACTTGCGTGGCAGGTGACACTAGCAGTACGATATCTGCACTCTACAGGAGTCGTTCATGGAGGTATTTAATGATGGCCATTACCGTTGACCTAGCTCTAATGTCCTGATCCAACTTACACATGTCGACTCATGGTCAGATCAA
Organism: Lipomyces kockii; assembly: GCA_030568215.1. NCBI lineage: Eukaryota > Fungi > Ascomycota > Lipomycetes > Lipomycetales > Lipomycetaceae > Lipomyces > Lipomyces kockii. The sequence goes on from JAJLTN010000196.1 coordinate 6,392, forward strand.
GACGTTTATGAACTGCTCGGTTTCCCAGTAAAAGACCAAGTGCGAGCTTGGTCAGGAGAGGTCAATGAGCAGTCTGCACCAAAATATCTGGTCGAGCCTGCCAATCTCTCAAAACTTGAGTCGAAATGGTTTACTGAGAAGGCTCTACTGGTGGATTTCGGCAAATCTTTCATGTTGCACTCACCGCCAACTAACGGTGGAGGCATACCGATGTCATACTGTGCACCAGAGGTCTATTTCGAAGGGAAGGCGAGTGTTTGGTCGGACATCTGGGCTTTAGGCTGCACGATATTTGAGATTCGTGCAGGAGAACAGCTGTTCCCGTCTTTTCTTGGTGGGCCACATGAAGTGATTCGGCATATAGTGCAAACTCTAGGCAAACTCCCAGAGCCGTGGTGGAGTTCCTGGAAGCTGCGCGATGCTTTCTTCGATGAGAATGGCAAACCTAGAAAATCTTGGCCGAATGATATTCCCATGGCTATAGAATATCCGCTAATAGCACATATCAGGGATATAGGGTCAGAAGACAATGAGGCCATCGCGGATGAAGCTGTACTTGGGCGATTTGAAGGACATTGTTCGTTCTGAGCCTGAGGGGAAACCTATTTTTGAGCCCCTCGGAATGAGACTGACAGAGGCAGAGGTGGAAGCTTTCGATGACCTATTGCACAAGGTGCTAAGATACTACCCAGAGCAACGTCTGCCAGTCGAAGTGATCCTAAAACATCCATGGTTTACCATATCTTCTGAAGATTCCTCCGTGGTCAATGGATAAAACAGTCGTGTGATTACAACGACTGGTAGGTCAAAAAAGTATGTGAGGGCTTTTGAGGAATGGGATTTTGAAGGCGTTTGAGGGATTCGGGCTAGACCAATCGGACTGCCCGTGGTCCATCACAGTGCCGATGGTCCCCACGTCTTCATTTTATCATCCGTTTGCTCTTGGGTAAATGCTGGCCATTTTTGGCCGCCTTCGACCGAATCTTCGGCAGCCAATGTGAATTAACTGCGATTGTAGGCAAAGGATCGGGTTTAATATGAGTTCGTCATATAGAGCTTCTGCCATCCTATACAAGATCACCGCACATAACGAAAGCAGTGGCCACTTTTATTGCGAGCAGAGTTCGTGTATGCAGTACTGGTCTGGCCACGGGCCACATGGCGCATATTCCTACGAATAGCCAGCAAACCCATTTTGTATGTAATGTCCCGAGGTGTTCGATATACGTTAAGACTTACTGGAAGCGAATGACGGTATGCTGTGATAGTGAGGATTATATTCCAATTGATAGCAGGCGCAAGTATTATTATAATCAGTTCTTCTGTGCTGGCGATTAGTCTCAGCTGCCCTCACTTGCACTGCCGAATTTTCACGCACGTCTACGTGTGCCCGTGCGAGTAAGTTGAGATATGAAGTCGTTTAGGCATAACTGTGGCGTCTCGCGGCTTTTCTGTGGTCGCAAGGTCAGTAGAATGGTGTCTCCGCTTTCTTCCGCTAGTGGATTCTATGTAATTTTCCTCAATTCTTCCAGTTTTAGTGAATCGTGATGGAGTAGGAACAGTATACTGAGTACGTGAGCAAGCATTGTTCGCCGGCCCAGCTGTCAACCCAGGTGATTCGGCCTGGTTCTCACGACGCAATATCAGCGCAACGTGGCCTTGCGATGCGCTAGATTAGAACATACTGGCCCTATTCGTGGTTAAGCGTGCTACGTAGACACATATTGTGAGCTTGGCCTTCTACCGACGATGAAATTCATCCAGTTTCCAGTGTCTCTTATGTATCTGTTGCTAGCACGCTCCTGAGGGTCTCTGTGATGTATGGACTTGGTACTCAGGATTGGATTTTTTCTGTGTAATGTTTGGTTATTTGCTAAAGTACATGTACATATGGGTGAACGAAGGTGCCGAGAACTCCAAAGGGGTTATCGAGCGCGATCCTGGCCGCGAGGTACAACTGTATTCAGGGGATGTCAAAGATTTTGCCTTCGCTAAAAGTATTGTCGATTCTTTTGCCACAAAATGTGGCTGCATTTTGGGAACCTTGTCTATGACGCCGGATATCAGAATTTTGTCGATGCTATCAAAAAAATGGAAATCGAACGGTGGAACTTAATGTTCAAGACGAATATGTATTTGTAATGGGGAACCGAGACTTTTACTTTGAGAAAATTAGAGGTTTCAAAGCGGGTTACGCTCGAATATAATAGCATGAAATAATAGAGTAGGAGGTGCGGTTCTATACTGTCGGAGCTCTAGGACCGTCGTAATGATCAATAGTGACAGTCGGGGGCATGAGTATCAATTTTCAGAGTCCACTCTCGTTATACTACAGGCAAAGTAAGACAATAAAAACAATATGGGGTTTCAACGAAACGGTTCATTCACCTCCAAAGGTGTACTCCAGTTGAACCTGGATTAGGGTTAAAATAAAGTTTGGTACAAAATGGCAATTGAACCGTTCGTTGAAACCCCCTAATGGAACTCGACCAGAGACATGGCTCGGACCTCCACCTTGCGAGCCCTAACCGGCCATCCGCCAGGGTCCATCCATTACCATGGATGGGGAGTGGCGGGACTTGGGAAGAAGGCTGAACATATGAATGAACAGCGAGCGGTTCAGGAGCCTGGGGGACGGGTACATTTAGAGTTTTCAAATGTTGGCGGATGGAATATAACACACCAATCTCATGCAGCAGCCATCGCAATCAAGTCAAGAACACACCCAGCGAAAGTATTCGTCTAGATTCACACCGACCATACCTGCGACCTGTAATGGAACAGTGTCGGGATTGTGACGTACCGGGAGTTGGTCAGCGAAGGCTGTGCAGGTGGGACGGGTTCATAGTTCAATACGTATGTAACGAGGAAAAGAAAATACATTTCAAGAAACAGCCCTGACCCTGACTCTAGGTAAAACGCACTGACAATATAATTGTCCGCTAACAATTATAATCATTAGCCGATTAATTTTTCTAATCCCTATCGCAACTGTCTAGAATAACGTATACTGTCTGAATACAGCGACAGCTGGGTCCAAAGCCCCTGCATATATGCGAAACGGGTGGCTCTCAAGGAGGCTTGTGATAAACATGTAGCATGTCAAAGCTCGACTATAATTCATGATTATAGGATTAATTGAAGCATCTTATAACTTAACCAAAATGTACAGGTAGTAAGAATAATGCTACACACGCAGTAACCAATAAAATAATAACTCAAGTCACTTGAAACGCCGAATCCATGAAATGAAACCATATAGACCCCAACAATGCCTTATTATTCCTCACATCTATGACTACCGATTTCCCTTATCCTTTTTACTTCCATCTTGAGACTTCCGTCTGGGTTTGCTGGATTTACTTGATCCCGATGGCGCGACTGCTCTGTTGATGGTTTCCTTGTCTTCTTCAGTGTAATTGATGAACACGGCTCCCGGTCTTGACTTTGTTGAGGGCGACGAGGCCGGCATGGCGGGAGTGTATTCATATATTGCATTGATGGAGCGCATAGCAGTAGCTGCATTAAATGTCGGGCACCCCGAAGCGGCAGGCTGCATCTCGAACGAACCTTTGTCCATGGATGACGGACCGAAAGACGGCGGCTGCAGTACCAGTGATTGAATGGGAGTAGTGTCGACACTGCCGACTACTTCTTCACCATGAGTCCGACCCTCGTGCACGACGTGTCTGAGGTCGTGAATATTTGCTGATGGACCTTGCGGTCTGCTAGGCGACGATGAGAAACCGGTAGTCGAAGCATGAAGCCGCGTCGGCAACCTCTGCGACGCTTCAGGAGTAATATCACCAATCAAAGTCTCCTCACTGGCGCGCCAGGTAAGAGTCTGCGACGATGTAGGACGGCTACACCCCAGGTCTCGAGCGACCGTGAGAGTCTGTGCAGACGCAACCCTTCGAAGGTCCTGGCCCCGACCGTCTGTGAGTGTGACCTGGTCGTCATCAAGAGCAAATATTTCATGCGATCGCTTACGTGCCGGTTGTCGGTGTTGTACAATTTGCTGTTTCCGAATATTTTCGAGGGATCGCTTCCGCAATGGCGAATTTCCAGGCAGACCTTGTTGTTTCTGGAAATCTTCGTGAGAACGTTTTCGCGATGGTTGCTGCACTTCCATCTGCTGCTGTTGTTGTCGTTGTTGTTGTCGAAGCTCATCCTGGAACTGTAGCACGGTTACAAGCTCATGCTGATCTCCCAAGTCGACCGCAGAATGAACGTGATTCGCAAAGTACGAAGGTTGTTCAAGCATGAATAGCGGCTGATAGGAATAATCCGGCTGAACAACGTTGTGGGAGAAGTCGAAATATTCCGCTGAGCCGCGGTCCTGTCGTTGGAGAAGAACTGGTACAGTGACGGTCGCGTCTAATGGCGCAATATTGGCATCGTGCTCGGAAGACCTTCCGTAGCTCAAGGATACATTAACAATGGGCACTGGAAAAACTCGTGGCACTGTAACCTCTCGCTTTGGTATCACTCCAACATTCGTTCCCTGATCGGCCATAAAGTCTGAAACATCAAGTGTGGGTCCATTTCTATCGCGGGTGGACAAGTTGGGGGTGGAGAACATCGCATCGAGATGAAAGTAATCCATTGCCTCTTCCTTTACTGTGACCGGATCGGATTGCTTTGCTGGAGACACAGATTGTCGAGATTTTCGGGAGGTATGTGGACCCCGAGAGAACAATGGACTAAGGCGACTGGCAAACGACGAAAAGAAGGATTTGACATTCGCGGTCTTGGTGTGCGAAGCTTCGCCGAGCTGGTGGGGAGTGTGCACATGCAACAGAGAGGGATCGAGAGAGTCAACGCTTGAATTCGGAGACGGACTCGAAACGGGAGATGGAAATATCGTTGTGGGAGCGGAAATATTAATGCCTAGGCCAGCTGGACCTGTGCTCGTTGACCGAAGTGCGCCTGACCCCAGCAATGTTGTCCTTGTCTTTGTCGCCTTTTTCCTTGTCTGCCGTCGGGAAACACGCTTTTCTACGGTGGTCGCAGCGGACGCGTCATTTTTGCTGGCGGCACAATTGACATCGGTTACAGTGGGGGATAATCGCGAGCTGAGCCTGCCTAGTCGTCGCTCGGTCCGGAACGGATCGCGCATGTTAGGGTGCATGGTAGCCAGCATTATCTTAGAGAACGCAATCGCAAATCACAGCGGCGACGACAAAGATGACAAAGGGAAGATGGGAAACAGCGAAGATTGACCCAGGCGACGCTAATTATATATCTTGACTCCGTCCAGCCTCCCCGCGTTGTCTGGCTGCCCGGTGTTGTGCTCTTGCCCCGACGAAGAGCGGAAGTAAGGTCGTTGTGCGGCGCATGATGTGCCTATCTGGGATACCCAGCCACTTCGAGCCGCACCTCCATTCCAGCGCCACTCATCATGGCTGGTCTCCCGGCTGTATTTGGCTGCACCGCCGCTATCGATTTTCGTGTCTGTTAACTTCCCTGCAGACCCGTGTGGCTGCAATTTTGCCTAATTGGGTTTCTGCGCACTTCAGCCAGAGCTGTTCACAGTTTATGTCTGTTTGGACCACGACTAACAAGCTGTCCTGAATGATGTTCGTAAGTTCCTCCAATATAAATTCCACACGACGACATTACCTGCACATGTTGCATATTTCTAAAAAAATTCCAAAATGCTAGACCGCTGGCTAGAGATTAAAACTATGAATATCCACTCTGCCATATTGTGATAATTTTTAATAGGAAAATGTATCTCGAAGAAGCAGAAATGTGTTTTGTGAAGCGTTGATTGAACTTTGTTTGCGTCCGAGGTGACGTCATCGCCGTCACGCGCGGATCATCGGCTTCTGATCCAGTCTTAAGCATATCCCCTTTGCACAGCTCTCGACAGCCATACTCACTCATTCATGTCTCTAGATCTCAGTGAATTTTACCACAACAATACGCCAGAAGACAATGCCGCCCTGGTTTTTCCACAACGCAACTGCGCCGCTCGACGACCCGTCTGCACCGCTTCCTGTGCCATCGACACCGGCCGCATCCACGATCCCGATCGAAAAGGAGTCGTCATGGGTTCCATTCACGCCCGAGGACAACGCGCGCCTCGAAGCCGCATGGCACGCGACATACGTGTCCAAAACCCACGTTGACATGAGCGAGGAGCCCACTGACAAGGGCAAAGGCAAGAAAAAACCGAAGCAACCCGCCGTCAATGTGATCGTCGGTAAGGCTCGATTGTACGCGGTTCAGTTCATACCGCAGTCGCCAGAAGAGGAGAATGCGGATCCAAAAGACGAATGTGATTGGGAAGAGGTCTTGGGCCAATGCGTTGCGAAACTGACACCGGTCTACTGGCATGCCATGCACGACACTGCCCATGTCATCCGCGCGACGTGGTTCTACACGTCCTCCTTCGGCAACCCAAATCCGATGCAGCACGGTGCTCCGCGACAATATAGATATTCGTCTGCGCCCATTGCAGACTTGTCCATGGCGGCGAAACTGGAGCGCGGTTTTTTACAGATGGAACCTTGGTCATATGGATACATCTCTGAATTGAAAGGCGTCAGAACGACTGGCCGTGCAGCAGAAAGCAAAATCAAAGTGCTGGTGGCCGATGGCTATTCAGCAGTCTACTGGCCCCTACCTCCCGATCGGCAACTGCCCAAACGATCGATAGCAGGCGACAATCGGGTTGAAGAGTTTCGTCGAGATATTCCGAGCCATCCTGACAGACCCCAGGTAGAGGATAGCTATGGCAACAGGCGCGACGGATTCGCCGTTTTGATCCCCGAAACGGTCATCGTCAGGACATTCGCCGGTCGCCGCTCTGGTGTCGGTAGAGGTGTCGCGTGGGTGCTCGGTGCTGTGGCTCGACGTGTTGACAGCATGGAAGTGCGCATGCCTGGTCGCGGTGCCGAAGGTGTTGTCCGACGAGGGTTTGATTATGAGGAATGGCTGCGGGCGGGACGTAGAGGACCTCAAGGGCAGTGGAACACGCATGATATTGAGCATCTAGTTTTGGTTGTCCATGGCATTGGCCAGAAGCTCTCGGAGCGAGTGGAGACCTTTGATTTTACGTATGGTATGCACTAAGTACTATTAATCTGTTTAATTGAACTTTGGCTAACACTCGTAGCAATCAACACATTCCGTGTACTGATGGCCAAGCAACACGAACTTATGTCGACCACGCATCCCCCCGCGGCAGTACTTCCAGTCAACTGGCGTCGCAAGATCAACTTTGACTACGACGACGTGGCCTCGTCCGCTCAATCTGAAGAAAACAGAGAGGCGCCAATCCACCGACCGTTCGCTCTGTCTGACATCACACCTAACACTATTCCTACTGTCCGTAACATCATCTCTGACGTTTTGCTGGACATTCCGTACTACTTGTCGAAACATCGGTCCCGGGTACTTCATGCTGTCACGGCGGAAGCGAATCGGATATACAGACTATGGATGCGGAATAATCCTGGCTGGCAAGGAAAGATCTCGATCATAGGACATTCTTTAGGATCAGTTATCGCTGTCGATATTTTGTCTCGACAGCCCACAGTTCCTCCACCACTAGGGTCTCAGAATGAGAACCTGAGCGAAGAGGACGAATTACTGCTCGAGTTCCCTGTGCGAAATTTATTTCTTGCAGGAAGCCCCGTCGGGTTTTTCTTATTACTGAATCGCACCAATTTGATGCCCCGGATAATGTCAAAAGCGCGCCTGGCCTCCATAGTCAGGAACATTCCCAATTCCGGCGACGAGTTAGACGACGAGCTCGATCCCGCCGATCTCGAACCGGAAAAAATTGGCATCAATCATGGCGGCGTGTACGGATGCCTTGCCGTCGACAACATTTACAACGTGATTCATACGTCGGATCCGATTGCGTACAGTCTCAATCCATGCGTGGATCCAGAATATGCAGCCAAATTGCGGCGTGCAATTCTTGCTGTGCCCATTATTCGTAGAGGAATTTTCAGAAAACTTTTTTCTTTGAGGAATAAGAAACCTGACAATTCACTCCAACGACGTGCCAGCGAGACCACGAAGAAAGTCGTCGACTCTGCGCGGTCTACAGGGGCCAAATTTGCGACGATCGCAGTGCAGGCTGCCAAGCCGAATTACAGTGCAGGTGAACGCATTCAGCAGAATCGGGAGGCGTCTAAAAAGAAGCCCTGGATTGCTGAGGATCAACGTGGGATACTTGAACCTGACAGCGAAATGGATGCTGACGATAATAGTAGCGATACGAGTAGCCATGATTTCGAATTTGGTCAGTCTCGACGGCCGCAGTATAAGGCCAGCTATTCGTTCACCCGTGGACCGAGTTCGTCGTCTAGAATTCCGCAGATTGAGCTTGAAACGAGGGATTTCAAATACGAAAAGATTGTCGAGACACGGATGCATTGTCTGAACGAGAATGGACAGATAGATTTTGTCATGCAGCCGACTGGTGCGCTAGAAAACCAGTACATCAGTATTTTGACGGCTCATTCGGGATACTGGGAGTCAAAAGAGTTTGCGTACTTGGTGGCGTTGGAGTGTAGCAGACAAGAAGGCGTAGAGAATACATTTAAGTCATTTAGAGCAATACGGAAGTGAATTCTTTGTTTTGGAGTTGGAGTTCCATATGTATTACGATTTATAGCATCTGCGTTTTGAAATAGAGTTGTTGCGCGGCAAATCTTTCTCGTTGAAATTTTGTACAGGGCGCACAGCCCCGAAATTACTCGGGTCATCGGCGTGGCTGGGCGCTATTGTTAGAACAAACTCTATCCCCACCTCGTGGTAATTTTAATTCGCAGAATTACCACAGATATATTTACTGGACGTATTGCAATATGTAGATAATGGGAATAAGATGAAATAAGCGAGGATTATATAATGTATTTTGTGACTAAGTTAATGCGAACATACTGGTTGAATCATCTGCTGCGCCGTTGTGATACGGCAGTCGCCGCGCTAAAACAAACAGGGGGCGGTGCCGTCTCGAGCCCCACCGCAACTCTATGCCTTTAATTTGGTCCCTCAACTCCCCCTGGCCCGACATCGTTGGTTAGCACATTACATTACCATCATTGCTATACGCTACTCTCAGCAGATCTGAACAGTGCAGGAACTGGTTGAACAGGTCTGTTAATATTATTCTCAGAATGGGTCACGTCTTCGGCGGATTCACAGTGCTTGTGTGCGCTCTGTTTGGAGTCGTCATCACGGCAAACGGAATCACAGTTGACATGAACGATGAAGGTATGTTACCACTGGTATCTGCGCCGACTTCTTGCTACTCATACGTCGGAGCGAGCAAATAAATTAATTATCTCCTTACAGTCGCCGTCAAGTCTGCAGCGCGGATAGTGGCCGATGGTTTGATGAATTATTACCATGGCAACGAATCTGGCCGAACACCGGGTTTATTCGACGGCGGATACTACTGGTGGGAGTCTGGTGCCGCGTGGGGCGTAAGTTTACTGTCTCCGTTTTATTTAATTTCTTACCATAAAGATCTTCAGCTAACTAGATCAGAGCATGCTGGATTACTGGTTCTTCACCGGTGACGACACCTACGTCGAGGTCGCAAAGGAAGGCATGCTTTTCCAGGTCGGCACGGATTGGGACTACATGCCCAAAAACCAAACACTTTCCCTTGGAAACGATGACCAGGGATTTTGGGGAATAACAGCCATGATGGCCGCCGAACGAAATTTCACAAACCCTTCGTCCGACCAGCCTCAGTGGTTAGCTCTTGCCCAAGCTGTTTTCAACTCGATAGCACTCGTCTGGGACTCTCAGTACTGTTCTGGTGGTGTGCGGTGGCAGAAATTCGTTTTTAATAACGGTTATGACTACAAGAATTCGATATCGAATGGGGTCTTGTTCCAGCTCGGTGCCAGATTACAGAGATATACAAAAAACGAGACATATGGATCCTGGGCTGAGAAAGTGTGGGATTGGGAATCTAAGATAGGACTGATTGATAACACATCTTACTACGTCTACGATGGAGGGTCTATCGAAAACAACTGTCAGGTGCTGAATAAGATTCAGTGGACTTACAATATGGCAGTTTATATGGCCGGTGCTGCATATATGTACAACTACACAGAGTCTGATATCTGGAAGACACGATTAGACAACTTGATCAGCACGCTAGATGTTTTCTTGTACGGCAACACTAATGTCCTTTATGAGCCGGCATGTGAACCATCGGCGTCGTGCAACGCTGACCAGCAGTCCTTTAAGGCATATATTTCTCGGTGGATGGGTGCAACCATCCAGCTTGCTCCGTATACCTACAACACACTCTTTCCTATCCTAACAACGTCCGCGTCGGCTGCTATTAGTACATGCAACGGCGGCTTGGACGGTGTGACTTGTGGCTACACGTGGCTAACCGGCACATACGACGGTAAATATGGATTAGGCGAACAGATGGCCGCGCTCGAAGTCCTGCAAAGTCAGTTAATACCATACATTGTTGCACCATACACCAACGATACGGGGGGCTCATCGATTGGCAATCCGAACGCCGGAACTGGCGTACTCAGCTCACAGACTTCCAGTGCGGTCAGCCAAACTAAAGATAAGGCCGGCGCGTGGATTATTACGTGCGCCTTATCAGCGATCGCCCTCTTGACTAGCATTTGGATGGCAATGGACGGCAAGGGCGAAGCAAAGAAATTGCAGGAATGGATCAGGGTGGAATCTAACTACGCCTGATAGCTTGTTATGTTTGCTGATTTTGGTTTTGAGCGTAGGTTTAAACGGTCAGTTCGGGTTGCGCGTTGCGGGATCTGGAGTCACAATCAATGCTTAAATTTTTCTTACTAAACTTTGTACTATGGTATATAGTCTGTTCTGCTTTCTGTATGTATATACTTCCGGGTTATATTATAGTGTGTCAATGATGTGATGTGAATTATTAATCTATTGTTCCATTGAATGGCCTCAGACGTAAATATCATACATTCCAAACTATATGACTAAAAGGATTTCCAATCGAAACTTTGTTCCCACGCATAGGCGACTTTGTAAATATCCAGTTCTCCAAACGATTTACCAACAATCTGCATGCCGACTGGCAGCTTCAGCGATTCGTCCTCCTGAGGCGACATCATAGCTATAGGCAAGCTCATAGCCGGATTGCCAGAAATATTGAACGGTGCGGTATTAATCGTAGTGCCAATCGCCTTCGACATCTTTGTCATAATATCATCTTCAAGCTTCGAAGTGTGATTTGCCGGCGAGGGCGTGCACGGTGTGATTAATACGTCGTATTTCTCCAACACCGCGTTATATTCGTCTTTTAACTTTCTCGCAAGATTTATCGCCTTATCAGTCAAACCAGGATAACTGTCCTTAATAAACTGGCCACCCAACAACGCATTTGTACCAGCCGGATTTCGCGATGCAAGTTTATCGAACTTCTCCTGATCCCATTTTGATAACGATATATTTAGCGCTGTGTCATGCACTCCAAAGCGAACAGGATTTTGTCCACACAGACCGTGCTCGGAGAAGCCTTGTCGCGTCGCAATTGTCCAGATCGCGGGCGCTTTGGCGTGCATAGGGACCGAGATTTGTTCCACACTGATGCCGACGCCTAAGGTCTGTAATGCGTTGGCTGCCTCCTTCACTTTTGCGATGACTCGAGGATCGAGACCCGGCATGTCGAATGACTCCATGATAAGTCCGATCCTGAAGCCCTTTGCCGCCTGCTTCGGATCGCTCTTAAATTTTGTAAGTTCATCGACATAGCAAGGAATAGGAGTTGGCAGACCTATTTGTCTGTCGTCATACCCGTCCGCACCAGCAATAGCCGTCAGCATCAACGCATTACCCCAAACAGTCTTAGTTATCGGTCCGGTATGATCCACGATCGCCGACAGCGAAGCAATGCCCGTATACGGCACTAATCCAAACGAAGGCTTCAAGCCAACCAGTCCGCAATATGACGCAGGCACCCGAATCGAGCCGCCCTGGTCTCCGCCGACGGCCATATCAACTGATCCGCCCGCTACCAGGGCTGCACACCCACTTGACGACCCACCGGCATTATATCCATCCGCAAACGGATTCTGGACAAAGCCGTACGCGTTGGTGAACGATGTAGGTGACATTGAAAAGTTCTCGCACGCACCTTTGCCTAGAACGGTGGCGCCTGCGGTGAGCACACGGGTGACGACGGTAGCATCATATTGGGGCACAAATCCGCCTTCTGGGATTACGTCTGTACCTAGCAAAGATGGTACTTTACCAATACAGATATTATCCTTGATAGCGACTGTCTTGCCGGCCAGTAAACCCCTCGCATCAGCTTCTGACGTAGATTTAATCGTAACTTTATATGCCCAGGCATTATATTCGTTCGTCTCTGGCTTGTGGACCGCCTTGCGCGGAAATCGGGTCAAGTCCAAAGGCGGGAGGTAGTCCTCCTCCGCGGCAATTGTCTTTGCCGCTTCTTCAAGACCAGATAATAGGATGCGGTACGCCTCAACGTCTTTTTCAGGAACATTCACGTTGAACACGTTTGCCGTTTTTTGCAGCTGTTCCTCAGTGACAGAGCTGTTCGGGTTAGCACGTCGATGTTATCAAATGTTAACAACTGCAAACTTACATTTTTTCTGGTAGGCGTACAACTGACATGGCTTCTGTTCTACATATGATATATATTCGCAAAACCAATTGATCTAAACGGAGGTTCGCCGGAACAGAGCGAAGCCTTGTCTACTGCTGTTCGGACCAGATAACGGAGCGGCACCGAGCTTATCAGGGGCCGCTCATGTAAGTCCCAAGCAAATCCAATTGACTTTCGTCAAGGGCGTGCCCATGAATATACATATATTACTCCACTAATCGTACAAACTCTCTCATAAATTATAAATACAATAATATAACAATTAGTCTCTCAAACGCGTCCACCCCTTCGTCAGGGCTTTCTGTACGCCAACTCTTTCGTTTTCTAATACTGTCAACAAATCCCTCATAACCACACCTTGTTCTTCTTTAGCCTCCCGTATCCTTATCCCATGACTTCCAGCACTAGAATCCTTCTTCGAGCCCCCTCCTGCCGATCCACCGACACTGGGTGACGAACCGCCAGACCCTCCGCTCGTCATCCACGAGTACTTCTTCCTACCACCCGACACCATCAGAGCGGCCGTAGCGTTCGCCGCCCGATGCATGACCTCCTCCGTAGCATGCGCCCCTTTCTCGCCATCATGCACCTTCCCACTCCCGTCTGCAATTCCAGAAGAACCACTCCGTGCCTCCAACGCAGCTTTGGAAATCTTATATTTATCCTCCCGCTCCTTATCCTGAATCGCGATCTGCCGTAATGACTTCGCGACATCAGACGCATTAGACGTGCTATTCCCCGATTCCCGACGGTATCTAGAAGTGATGACCGCGGACGTCAAAATATTGCTCAACCACTCCTGGCACGCCAGTGAAATCAGCACGAGAACATCGTTATCCTTCGTCTCGTTGACTGCGGAGGGCACAGTTAATGGCGGCGGCTGAATACCGTTTTCTAGCGCAAGGGTAGCAACAACTTGTCGCACGACATGCAGATCCAAAAAGGGCATCCGTCGATGGGCTTGTAGTGTATCATCTGCAGTCATGTCGAAGGTGGACAACAATGCGCCGTCGTTCAACGACGGAATCGGGCCCAATGATCCGCTTGGCGTGATTGCTCCTCCCGCTTTAAAAGACTGGGTGCGGATCGGAATCGATGATGATAAAAGCTGTTCCTCTTCTCGCAGATCTACACCGGCGGATAACAAGGCGTCTGAGAAATCGTTCGGGTCTTCTTTCAATACACCAGCGGCTGGTGTCTGTGGAAGTACATTTGCGCGCATTACGGGAGTATTCCCAGCAGCTGGACTCGCACTCCGACTTCCCGCTGTTGATCCGGGTGTTCCCGGCGAAGGTGGGCCATTATAGGGCGGGAGATGGTGCGCGGGGAGTACGGGTGATCCCATCGGCGTCGTCAACGGCGGCGGCATCGAATGCGAAATCGCCAGTTTCGGTCTCTTAGCTGCTGGAATCGAAGTATTCCCTGGGGAGTTTCCGGATGGTGGCGATGGCCGCTTGTTATTTGTGCCGTTGTGGATTGCGCTGGAGCTGCTCATTGCCGACGAAACCGGAAGCGGTGAGGAACCGCCTGAGGCATTCAGTGTCGGCGGCCGTGAGCAAGACATTGTGAATATGTCTGGAATCCGGATTGAGCCTCAAACTGACAGAGGCAAAATGGATATAATCGAGATAAACGCTGATTATTAGACAGGCAAGGGAAATTTGACTGACATGTATGTGATGTTCAGAGCATGAGCAAGCGGCAAATTGGTTGAAATTCGTACACGTGATCTATTCGTTGACCTCTGCTCGCGCTACGAAACCCACTGTTCACACGCAGCTGCAGCTGCACCAGACCGCAGCGACACGCTTCAGCGTGCCTATACATATCTCCTCACAGCAACAGCTTATTGTCTCTAGTGATATAGTAGGAATTTCATCAACGGTTCTGGTCGTGACACTTGCTTTCCATCTCGCGTAACATATAGCGAACAACTCGTCAAGTCCTCACATTATATTAACTATCCGTGACCGTGACATGCAGAACTTTTTAACCGACATGCAACCCCTCAGATTTGATGAATCATATTCAGCTCCTTCCACGGACGATCGAGCAACAGAACGAAATGATTACACGACAGAATGACAGAACGCAGGATTTGGAGTTTCGTAAGACGTTCGGCTACCGGACAAGACACATTGCAGGCAAACAGCAAATAGTGATAAAACGTGTTAATGGAATATCACCTCAATGGCGCTGACAAGGCAGAGCCGGTAGAATTATTGACTCCCAAATGCCATACTAATTATTTTATGAAACGCGAATTTTCTTTGCAGTTCTAACCATGGGGCTCTTAATTTTAGTGCAATTTATCATCAAGGAAGCTTTCAAACTTGCTGTAGTCACGTCATGCCTTAGCCTGCGCAGAAATTCGAATAATTGAAGGATGGCGGTATCCGGGCTGTCGAGATAGGAGACAACGCGGTCACGTCCAGCTCTGCAGACATATCCCTCCAGTCTGTAAGCGACATCGTGATTGGTATCCTAGTTGTGGACCAATGCGATCTCTCGAATTGTTCAATTTATTACTATTTGCCGTGCTCACGTCACTGACAGGGAAAAAGGCATTTCACCGAAGACAGAGATCATCCTTCTCTATATGGTGTACTTATTTTCCGTGCACGTCTCATGGTATTTCTTGAATGATCTACGAAAATGCCTCCTGATGGTGTCATTGTATCCCGGAAGTGACCCTAACCCGTTCACTCTTAACCTGGAGTTGCCTCTTCAACATATACTTACAAATCAAATTAGTTACAGCCTACAGAGCAGGTAATATTTCGTATTACTGTACAAGGTCTTTGCAGTGCTGCGGAAATCCTATCCCTGCATTCTCTTCGCCGGACTGAACATGTGAATGTATTGAAATGCCAGGCTAGGATTGGGCTTCTAGAAAAAAGCAATTTGTCGAATCCAGTAAAATACACAATGTGGATTTTGCGGAAAGCAGACCCAGTAAAATAATGCTGGGACTACTGTTCCTCGTCAGATCGCTGTCACGCATGAGTGCCGGAATGTCGTCCCACAGTCTCTTGCCTATTACCTCCTTGACATTTGCTGTTGACTTTCACACACTCTTTCGTCAGACTGACTGCGGAAAGCCGCGATCTGCGCCACACTGCGTGAGGCAAGCTGCCGCTAGCTGTTTGGATCGTACTCTCCTAAATGACGTCCATGACTACTCTATGTTAATCTTGTTGATGTGTTGGTGATTGAGGTACAAAAGACACAACGCGGGGTAGGTAGTTCTTTTCGTGAGAAAGGTCTGAACGCAGACTGGCCCCTTTATTCATGTGACGGCGAAAGGTTTGTAGCTGGGGCTAATATTTCATTGCCACTGAGAAGGGCAGCAGTCTCAGAATGTTGTGGGACATCATCCCCAACGAATTGTCCGTCTTCTACGATATGTACCGCGAAAGCGTGTTTTGTCGTCTGCATCTCTAGAGATTGCCTCGCTCAAAATCGAGAACTTCATTCCTATTAATGGACCCACTTATATACACAGAAATAGCTAATGTCGCTGAAACTATTGATCTACAATGCAAATGCTAAAATAACCTCTCTCTACACTTTATCACGTCAATGCTAACCAATTATCGAGAACGTCTACTTTCGTCCAACTTTGCGATGCAAGACATGTTCCTTCATCAAGAAACTCATGCCGGCACACATCACGCTCATGGCCGTAGCGGTTAGAAACACCGCACGAATACTATCCAAATACGACTGCACGACCATCTCTTGCATTTCCGGCGACAAAAACCTGACTTCGTCAATTGAATCCTTGACCCGGCTAATGATTTCTTCCGCGCCCGGGCCGGTGATGCGAGAGTACAGCTTCGTGGCAAGCACGTTTTGGAAGATTGCGGTCGAGATTGAGACGCCGAGGGTGGACCCGGTGCCTTTGAAGCCGAATTGGATGCTCGTCGAGACGGCTTGGTAGTCGCGCGGAACAGCGGCCACGAGGCCGACAAGAGTGATTGTAAGGTATAGCCCGAATGCAAAGCCGGGAACGAACATGATGACCATGATCAGGAACCTAGAGGTGTCCATGCCGACAAAGCAAAGAAGAAGAGATCCAAATACCATGCAGAAAGCCGCGAGACAGGTCATGGGAAAGTACCGACCAGTCTGGCGCATATAATACCCGACAACGAGGGATCCCAACGCATCACCGACAAAGTGAGGAATCAAACTGGAGCCAGACTTGGTCGGAGAAACACCCTGCACGGAAATCAAGTAGATAGCAATGTAATAAATATGCGAGTAGTAGATCATGTTCATGAACCACGACGTAAACGAAGATCCAAACACAGTCCTGTCCCTCAACAAAAACAACGGGATCACTGGCTCTCTCGCAACTCGCAGCTCAACATACACGAATGTTACCAAAAAAACACCGGAAAACAGGAACGCGAAAATGACGGCAGGACTGGTCCATGGAGCATAGCTACCTCCCGCGCTGACCGCAAACAAGAACAAGACTAGTGTGCTGACGAGCGTGAATGAGCCAAGAAAGTCAATGCGTTTGAGTTTGCTGCTGTCGATTTGCTTGACCGGCAAGTCCAGGTTGAAATAGATGGCCATGAGCGACAAGACAATAATTGGAACTTGAGACAAAAACGTCCAGCGCCATCCAAATGCCTCCGTAATCAAGCCACCCACAATTCCACCCGCGGCGGCACCGCATCCGTACAAGACGTTGCCGAGACCTTGCAGCAGTCCACGTTGCCTGAGGGGGACAATGTCACTGAGTGTAATCGAGGTCAGTGACGTAAGACCACCACCGCCACAGCCAGCAATCACGCGGGCAAAGACGAGGGACCACATGTTTGGCGCGAGGCCGCAAAGGATAGAGCCGACGCCAAACATGATGTTGCAAGCAATCAGCACTGGCTTGCGTCCAAAGATGTCCTATATCACATATTAGTTAAACGTTAAGAGCTCGCAAGAAGAGATTAACTCACTGAAATTTTACCGTACAGCGGCTGGAATGCGGCCAAACTGATCATGTAACCAGTTGCAATCCATGAAATAGACCGAAACTCATTCAATTCCGACGCAATATGAACCAGTAATGTAGCCACGATTGTACTGTCCAGGGCCGCAAGAAATATGCCGACATAGAGGGAAATAAAAACAGTTATCAGTGCTCGCGAGGACAGTTCCGCTTCTTCGATTTCGTCGGCAAGAGCGTCATCTGACAACGAAGGCACATCGTCGGGAGCAATTGACGACTCGACATCGTCGTTAAGGAGAGGCGCGGACTCTTCGATGGCATCGGTGTCGATACGCGAATCTATTGATGACGCAGATGACATTCTCTTTTTGAAATAGCACTTCCACGATAAGCTGTGTGCAACTACGTCCGGGATAGAGTTAGAGCACAATATTCTGGACGGCGTGGCAAACGATGATGGCGCTATGACTCAAATTCGCCCTACCTATCCGATGCCGACGCCATCTTTACTCAAAATGTTCCCTCGTATTGTCCTCTGATTTAACGGCTATTTAAGCAATTTGATATGCCATATATATCATGTCTGCGTCTTTTTTATATATCGTTCTACAAGTACACTGAATGGGCCAATCTAAACGCGGCCACGCCAGGTACAATCAGGCTTATCTGCTGCGGCTCGCCGTTTCTGACTGGAATTCTGCGCGGGAATATCGTGTCACGCTTTCGAGATGGCAATGGCACTGAATGTTAAAGGGCCCTATTTTCTGGCACAGGTCAGTAGTTGCCGATCTCGTCACTTACTCGAGAGCTTGGAGAATGCTAATAATCACTTAGAAAGCTGCACCTCATATGGCTCCTGGCTCCCACATCTGCACGTGCCTGAGTTGAGTTGGGGGCAGCGGTTAATCCGATCCGGCGTAGGAGTTTGTGTTACCCTGGTCCACCTACATACACCTACAAACTATGATCGGTAGACCTACCTCCATGCAACACCTGTATTTAATATGTAGTCCTCATCTCCCGACACTTCTCCGAGTGCGCGCCACATATAAGCGACTGTGTCTAACTGAATAAAGCTCTTCTTCCCAATTTTGCTGAAACCATTATGGAACAACGAAATTTGATTATAACAATAGATATATCCAGTAATCTCGCATTTACCGTTATTTTTATAACAATAATAGTGTTTGTTCTTCAACTGATATCGAGAATTTACTCGCCCGACTTTCTCTCAACTACCACCAATAATCTACGAACTTCCCCTGCGGACACGACACAAGGCATGCCATCGGCATGATTTTTCGCCACTCGCAGCACTATAAATGGCATTTAGTCGTGAGATGTTGAATGCTGACGGAACAGAGCACTCGTTGGATGATAGCTACACACTGGTCGTTCAAGCGATAGTAGCGTGCTCGCATATGTATAGAATTTCCAACGAGAATCTATACAAGAATCTAGACGCCTGTCGACAAGGCGTCGCTGGAACCGGTAGTGGGCCAAGTAACTTGGTTCTCGCCGTCTTGCACTCCCGGTTCCATTCTCAGTTCATCGGAAGATGACACGGAACGGCAGCAACAGCAGCGGGGACAGGTGGAAATATTTATAACCAGACGAGAGGCACAGAAGCCAGCGCGTGTCAGATGCGAGTTCGCGACAGACGCGTCCGATCTGTGCGATCCCCGAGTCTTGGCAAGGCCATGGTCAGCTTCGAATACGAATACTTGTATGAGTGATTTGTTTTGTTCTCTCGCGATTGTGTAACAGTTCGCGTCGAAGCGCGTGTCGGACACGTAAGGCCTGTGAAAAAAATATAAGAGGTGCTTTTTTTTGGTGCTCCGCTCGCTTGCCGAGCACGTTATACATGAATATTGGGAACGGTAACACGTAATTCTACTCTTGTGGACATGTGGACCAGACTGTCTGAGATCTTCTCTGACCAGGCGACCACTGGGCCAGAGATCTCACCGTCCAGCCCTTATGACCGACCAAATACGTTCGGTCCGCTACCAGCTAGTCCATTTAGGAAGTTCAAATATCATGTTAGTGAACTTTGCGAAATTTTTAAAGCAATTAGATATATAATGTTAATGAATTTTGCAAATTTTTAAAGGCGGATGACGGATACAAAGGCGGATACGTATCTCCAAATTTCAAAAAGGCGGATGGCGGCCCTGTCGTAACATTCGCAGTGGACTTTGGGATACATTTCGAACAAGTGCCCTGGTGCCCTGATACGCGGACTGCCATTCAAGCCGCGATGGCTGGGAGGCGAAGTCAAGCTGCCGAGCGAGGATATGCGTTGCACAGCACTAAACCCCTTGGATGACAGTAAAAATGCTTCTTGGATTGTGAACAGAGTTACGAAGTATCCTAAACCACTCGATGGCTATTTTTTTTGAGACGTAGTAGCTGCATTTGACAATACCTATTGTGCAAAATTCGGCGCACTAAAAAAGCGATTGAAGTTCCAGGAGGCTAAATACTCCCTCGATGTCCTCCCTTCCACGAGTGACCGTTGCAAAGGGAAGATATACATTATATCATCGATATAATTGGATGGGTGGTCAGTTGAAACCAGTTAGAGGAAAATTAGCAATAATGCGATTATATAACGCGAAGGTCACTAAGCCACAAAACAAAGCGTTTAGTGTCAGTGCGGAACAGTCAAATCTGTGTAACACTATTGCCACTTAAACGGCAGAGTCTTTGCGTGATGCTGTTGTCCGTCAAAATCGTAATATCTCGCGGACAATTGACAAATACATCGCAGCCAGTCCGGTTACAAATACAAAGCCCACTTTCTTCACTGCATCCGCATTTTCCTCACAATACTATTCCATTACGTCATGAGTCTCGTTTACGGAGAACCTGATCCACAATCAGCTAGCGCCCGGCGAGCCTCACAGAGCGAGGCGCAGATCGCCACTATCGCGTCCGAATCAGCCAGCAGAGTAACCGCGAGCCTGCACGAAATGCCACGAGAGTTACACCTAAAAGAAAGGCCATGGACAACGAACCGGCGACTCCTGTCGTGAGTGAGATCAGCGCGGCAACACTCCCATATGAGCACGGCAAACGCCTTAAATTGGATAGTTCGTCGGACGACAACTGAGATATCGAGTGCGATGTCAGCTACAGTATCGAAGGACACGCCTCCGGTGATGGACGACACCATCATTTCTGAATATGAAGAGGTGTTTAAACTTCTGACGGAAAATCCTCCAGAACAGATGCTGGACGTTCAGGTGCCCTATTCGAAGTACAATCAAATGGAAGCTGCCTTATCTAGAATAAAAGCGGACAAAAACATTTCAGAAGATCAAAAGTATTACCGTACAAGCTGTATGAATTTGCTGTTGGAAATAACTGACTTTTTTGGTACAATAGATACCCGTACTTGGAGTACAACAATCTCACCGAGACAGTCACTGTGGTCACGCTCCCCAACTCTATCCATGAAGTTGCAGTATATGAGCTCAACTTTGACATCATGGCTGGCGCAAATGATTATCTCTCTGAGCATGCACCAGGACTAGTAGGTTGTCTTTTGCCTTTAGGATCGACCACCACGACAGATTTTGACGGCGACTATGCGAACAGCTCGAAACAGCCAGATGGAGGAATCATATACAGCACTATTGGTGCCAATTGTTTGACGATCGCAATTGAGGTTGGGCTCAGTCAGAGCTATAAGTCCCTTTGTGATGCCAAAGATATGTGGATCAATGGCCATCATGTAAAAGTCTGTATATTGGTATGCATTAACGAATCGCCACGGTTCAAAACTCCTACCGCTGCGTATGATGACATCGAAGACGTGCGAACAGAGATTGCTACTATGATACAGAGCGCGGTGGACCGATGGGATGGTACACATCACACGGATATTACGGTCCTATTTTCTACCGAGGACACAGGTGGACTGGGGAGATGACTGGAGCCCGTATAGAAATTTGGCGACCTGGTTGCAGCAGCCCGGATCGATACGTGAGTGAATGTTTTCAGATGGACTTTCTGTTGATCAATAATCTAAGAATGTATGTTATGTTTGGGAACTGATCCAAGACGGGGTCTGCTGCCACAATCTCCCCGCCACACTGGGACTCCGAATAAGTGATTTGTTTCCCGATGATGCCTGGGAAGCCCTCGGCGTTCCGGATCGAAATATTAGCTTTAACGGCAGTCGATTTATGAGGAAGCTGATGAATGCTATGCCTATCACTGCCCAAGCAAGGTTCAGTCGATTCGTTACTCCTCCATGAATCGCTGTCAACGGGAATATCTCGATACGGGACGCTGGCAGCCAAGTGATTAAAACAATAATATAGAGGGATTAGCTAATAATTTGCAACCGCCTTGAAAATGCCAAGTACATTTTTGGACCCGAGATTGAGAAAATTAGTTTCCCCAGAATGTATTACACAACTGCTATTGTAGTGTCTTACTGTCTTTCGCTATATCCCAACCTTAGCCCCGAACGGAGACTGTTATAGGCACTTAGTCCTAAGCCATCGAGTTGTCGTCCTTATTGCAAGGCATCAGGAAAACCATTATGTATGTCGATAAAATGTTCAGTGTGAGCACATAGAGACGCGATACATAAATTAATATAATTAACTTGCTAAACTGAGAACAAAAACTAGCAGACGACCGATCATACAACAAAAGCTCCAGTCTTAAGTCTTATAAACACTGTAGTCGACAGACTTTACTTAGGCCATTTCGTAATCAGGGTTCAAGGTTTGGGAAGCCAAGCAAATCCTCAGGACAGAAATAGGGACGTCCCAAATCAACGGAGACTTGCGGATCGTGACCCGGACATTCTTATTTACAGTTAGCTCTTTAAAGAATATATTGAACTACTAATCGTCCTTGTACATTGATAGAAATCAAATAACTAGTACCTCAGTGTCTTGCCCGAAGTTAATTCAATAAGCACCATATGTGCATTCAGTTCTCATTCTCTTTAAAACTCTTGATAACAGTTAATGCGTCACATTATCATTATCGTCCTGAAGTCAGCCGTCGGCAGCCGGCGTTGATTCCCCAAGTTCATCATCCACAAGTAAATGACCAATACCAAACTCCCCTGCAGGAACAATGCGTGCGGCTAAGTCCGGTCTGTTTTGCTGAATTAGTACGGCTCGAGCAGAATCGATGATACTCTGTTGTAAAAATTCTCCGATTCCAGTGAGTAAAGCTGACGGCTGCGTCTTTATTCTGACTATTGATAGATTAGGAAAGTAATCAAGACGCGGATACCTATTGCCGGTTAGTCAATCCGCAGCAATACCAGTAGGTGGCGCGGTTTGGCCAAATACTTTGCACTGCCGTAAAGCTCACGGGTCTGCTCTTGAAGAGCTATGAAGGACTCATGCGAGAGGTGTACTTCAAGTCTTTCTTCGGGCTCATTCTCTGTGATAAAATGCAGTGCGCGCTGATACTCAGCTTGTTCATTATCAACTGGAGCAGGCATTTCGAAGACAGGAATATATGTAGGGGAAGCGAAGGAATCGCGCTCCTCCTTGACTTTATACTCTCAGTTTCCCGATCTGTGTAACATTGAACAGCTAAGGTGGTCGTAGGGACTTCACGTGTCATCCCGATGGAGGCCGTCAAATAATGTCGCACTAGGGAGTCACAGCGGTAGTAAACAAAGGACAAGCGCACCTGTGTTGCTGCCACAGATATTCTGCCATCACGCTCCAAGATCGGTGCCTTATACTCTGACACTCTGACGACAGAACACTCATTGTAAGTCTTCTTCTTAGATACTTCTTAGATACTAAATAATGGAGCTCCAGGGCAGGTCACCATTTGCGGATTGAGTATTCTACTGAGGCACATTGTCATGCGAAGCGCACGTCTTTGATGCAAACCAGCGATACCAGTCGGGTTACGAGTCGTTTCGTGGACGGTCTCTGCGTGCTGTTGTATCAACCACCTCTCCGCTGGGTTGGACTGTCCGTAAACAACAGTCGGCGCATTGTTCATTTCTCATATATACCCACTCCTCCTCCTACTGATCCTTCTCATTCGCAATGCCTCATCATTCTTGCTCTCACACAATGCAGTTTTACCCCGTTCACCTCTGGACCGCCCCTGTGGCGTCAGCCGTCTCGTACTCTGCCCCTCCGGCCGAATTCAGTACTTGCAAGCGTGTAGGCAAGGCCTGTGATTCTTGTCGGTATGTAACTATCTTGCTGAGCAGCACGGTATCAGGTGCATAAGGATGCGGTCCTGATACAAAATGCGACGGCCGCAATCCATGCTCTCGCTGCCTCGCTGATGACAAAGTCTGCCTCTTTACCGACCGCAAACGTTCGACTAACAAGATTCATTCACAGTCCTACGTTGAGCTGCTCGAAAACCGGATCACAATTTTCCAGTAGTGTTTCGAGTTCCTCGCCCCACTGGATCAACAGGATCGAGAGTTTCACATCTCTTCTCGACGAAGATGACTAAATCAGTATCAATGAAATACTTGACAAGTTATCTGGCGAAACCGAGCCCAATTTCTTTGCGGATCTGAAGCGATCGTCTACGTCCAATTCCAGCGATGGCGATTATGACAAGGGTACGAAGGGATCGTGTCCGACGCTTATCATGCCACGAAACGACGCGCTTCCCAAGACGAGTCTGTGGATGAGCCCCAGCCAATCGCATGGAAGTCCCAAGAGTACTCACACGACAATATTTCGCTCATTCTTTGAACGATTAGTAGTGTAGCTTCCGGACTGCACTATCGAATGTCCGATGTTGCGGCAGTTCGTAGAAAGACACCTCGCATCGTATCGCTGGTCATTGTACGTCCCAGAAGTGTTTGTAATTTCGTTTCCGTCGTGTTGTATTCTTATGTTCTAGTGGGTACTAACAGCTTCTTCCGCTGCTCAGGGGCTGTTGTGATCGTGCGGCCCGTGGGAGAGTGCCATGTTAGGGGGTGCTGGTTTGTGCTTTAGCGCGTTGGAAACTTCACTTCCAAGAGTCTAGCACATTCGTATTTTTGAGGAGAGTGCGGGAAATGATAGGGTTATCATTCACTTCTATGAGCCAATGCTGCAAGATCGCTTGAGCAATTATTAGTCATATCCGATTTATCCATTGATATCCATGGATAATGCGGATATGGATACGGATAAAGCCAATTTATCTGGATATGGATACGGATACGGATATTTTAGCTGGATACGGACAGAGATATGGATAAGGCAAAATTTGCCTGGATATTATCCGTGCTGATCCCTACCACTCACACATCCCTGACACTGGCCCGTATTCGGCGTTGAAGCACATGTCCGTCCCCCAACACGATGCTACGCCTCGCCGACTTCTACATTTGGCACCCATTGAGTAGCCAGCTGGACCTCGAGGTTGGTTACTTGGTTTCCTTATTAGTTGTTATGTATGACGGGGGAATACAGACGCACTGTTATAGGCGAGCAATTTGTGAACTAGAGCCAATTTCTCTTGGAGTGTGTGGCGCTCAAATTCAATAAGTTTAGAGGCTTAATGGCATTTATATCAATGTGCTTAGGGAAATACGTTCCAAATATAATGGAATACGCCAGTTTGTGGTGCAACTAGAATGCTGTTGTGGTGTTTAGTGCCTATGACTTTGCGACACGCATTTAGAGTTCACGATTTGGCTTGTAGGTCGGATTAATTTGTGCTGTCTCCGCAAATTACATCGACTATTTACTGCCATCTCTGCATGTTGTCTCGCTTATTATATGGTGCAGGTGATTCTATATTGGCGTTCTTATTGTAATGTAAGCATCATTTACATTAATTAGCAATATCTGAAATTGAATGATGGCCGTTAGGAGATCTCAACGTCGAAACGTTCATATTTACAATGCTTCAGAGCCTGATCGGCCACTCGGTGGATTACGATTAAATCCATCTGTTACAGCCAAAAATTTTCTCTTTATGCTGGATATCCTCATCATTGCAGATTGTCCGTATAGCACAACATTACGAAGTACTGGTGTAGCGTTGACAGCAACCGACGAGCCTCTTTGTCCAGGCGATTATGACTTAAAGCCCGATTCTCCTGTTGGTGAGTTTTATTGTGGAAAATGTCGCGTGTGTAGCTGCTGATTTTTGAAACAGGCGTAATATCTTTGACTGATGAGCCGTGCATATTGCGTGTACTATCACGTACAGAAAGCGGCAGAGATGACCGGTTTCGGCAGCTAGTCCGTGAGAGAGACGGAAAGTGCGTGATAACTGGACTTGTCAACACGGATGCTGATATTGGTGATTGGACAACTTTCGAGGCTGCTCACATCTTTCCGCTCTCCCATGGCGAATACTTTCGCAATCAAGGATTTCCTCGGTGGATCACAAACAGAAGGGGAGAACGGGACACAGGTATCAACTCGTGTCAGAATGGACTACTTATGCAATCCAATGTCCATCAATTGTTTGATTGTTTCAAATTCTCCATCAACCCAGATGACAATCACAAGATAACCAGTTTCGATTCCGATCTTCTAGGATTGGGTGGAAGGACGCTGGATCCCATATGTCGAGATCCAAACGATGAGCGGAGGGTAAGTGATGAGCTTCTGCGGTGGCACTTCCGTCAAGCAGTATTGGCCAATATGAGAGGTGCTGGAGAACCAGTTTTCGAGTTTGACTTTCCACCTGGAACTGATATGGTGGGTGAAATCCGTAGCGGGCCAGAAGCAGCGAAAAGAATGGAGGCCGAACTATTCTCGAGGCTGGATGGAATATCTCTCACTAGTGAATGTTATTTCAAAGCTCCAGCATGCGGATCGACATAATGAAAGTTGTCCCATAGAGCGACCCGAACCTTCTGAGCAGTGGTTCGAATATATCGGGAGCCATACAAGCTTTCCACAAAATTGCAAATTTTTATTATGTGTTAACAAGTTTGAGACCAGCAATTATATTGAATATTGGCACTCTAGGTTGGTTGTTTTAACCTTGATGCTCGACGAGGTTGTTGGTATTCAACCGTTGAAAAACAAAGTTGCAGTCTGTGTTTTCGTAATCAGGCGTTAGGAGTTCTGGGTGCCTATGGGGTATTAGAATCTGTATATAAATAGTACTCTGATGAAGTTTGCTGGCATGAGATCTGCATGAAATTACAAGTTTATTACTAACATCTTTCCTATACCCTATATACAATCTAATGCACACCACTTCACTGCCATTGATGGAATCACACTGCGCCCGCAACCTTTCGGCTACGTTCGTTTACTTCAATGTCGGATGCAGGCTCGCTGATAAAGGCCGACATAGCGTGTTCGACGAGTTGGCCGTCCCGCGTGCCGAACAACTTCACGTCAAACATGTCGCCTCTACGCGACGTCTCAAGCTTCATTACCTCCCTGTGACATATTAGTATGTTATACCGTCCGTCTCGACAATTTCGGCACTCACCTCAAAGCCATAGTCGCGTACTGCGATGACCCCATCCGCAATTTCAAAATGACAGCAAGCCTATCGCCCGCGGGAATCTCGTCTTGATCGAGCACCCTCCCAGGCTCAATACCCGTCTGTTCCCGCGCCCGTAGAATATCGAGATCAGTACGGACCATCTGCTGCAACGGATCCGAATATCTTCGGCACCACCATTCCACGTTTCCCGGCATCGCGAGCACGTGTCGGTACGCACCCGACAACGAGAATTCCTTCACGTTGTGTCGCATTTTGTACGGGCTTAGTCCTTCTTTGGCCATGATTCGCTCGTACGATGCCCGCAGGTCGAGATGTGCGGGGTACTCGACGTCGAAACCCGGAGACGGCAATACAACGTCGAAAATAGTAAACTTTCCCTCATGTATTTCCTCCGCCGTGATCGACCGAGCTGTGACAAACTCTGACCTGTCCATGACATCCTCTTCAAACTCATCGTCAGCATCCTCCTGAGCGTTGGCCTTCTTAGTATCGTCTAGAACAAGGTCTCCTTCAAGCACGGCCAACCCGAACTTGGCAATGCGCTCCGACACAACCGTGTTCCATACAAAGCTCTGATAGGCGTGCACATACATGATCCGCAAATTCCTCGGGATCTGCATGATCGCTCCCAACCAGTCCCGCGAAGATCTCTCGAGGCCACGCAATATACTGACCTCCGCCGTGCAATACCGCGGCATCAACTTCAGTGCGGAACTAATGTCGTCCGGATCGCGCGCATATTGTTCCCTCGCGGCGACTGATTCCGGCACGACAAGCGGTTGCAGGCTCAGTAATAGCTGGGCAGCTTCTTGGTATCGCTTTTGCAGAAGCTTGATTCCAATTTCGTGCGTCGGAACAGAATGCGTGCCGAATCGCTGCATGCCAAAATAGTTTATAAACCCCGTCTTTGCCAATGACGTCAGTGCTTCGTTCACCACGGTCTCGACGTCCTTGTCGCCCGCAGTCGGCAACTGGACCTCGCGAATCGTGATGACGAACTCGTTCCCGCAAAGATCGCCTAACTTGATCCGCTCCTTTTCGTACCGGAAATCAGACAGTACGATGTCACGAAACGCTTTGTTTAGTGAAACTAGCCGCTCCACAGGCGTATGCGCTATGCTTGCCCTCTGAACCGTCACACCGCGTCGGTCTTTCGTACCGGCGATCGTGATGGACTTCGGCTTCATCCGGAGGAATTTAGCGATTATGTGGCAAGCGTCCATTGATTCTTTGTTTTCTTTGAATATAGTGAAATGCGTAAACGCCTCTCGGTCTCCCATATTGTCCACCACGACAGGGTCAAGCGCCATCAAAGCCTGATTTTTGCTGCGGTGATCTCTCCTCCGGTTACTGCTATGGTTCCCGGCGAACTTAGTGAACTTGAATGTATATTCCGGCGTGGTTTTAGACTCAACCTTGCTGTTGTATGCCGTTCTGATTAGCTGATGAATCCTCCCGCGCTCATCTTTATCGTCAAACTTCTTGGTCGTCTCATATGACCCGCCTGATTTAACAACCTCGCGCAATCCCAACACGCATTCCTCACCCAGTATGGCCGTAATCTCGCCCTCTGCAACCTCGTCAATCACAAACTTCTCCTCCTCTTTCTTATGCTGTTCCTTCTTCGGCTGGGGTGGACGGGGCGGTGCCTGCGCCGGTACATGTTTGACGCGCAAAACTTCGCCGGATGGTGTTATCTCGTTCACGAAGAAATCGGTGTATCGCTGTTTCAAAACGCCACTGAACCCAGTGTGTGAGCCGAGGTATTGAATGATACCAACATCTGGCTCTGTTATGCCTACCGCAGACCCCTCTGTCGTGGAGGCCGCCGGTTGGTCAGGTTCACGCGCGTCGATTCGGGCGCGTTTGGAGGGTGGTGATGTCGCCATGATTCCACGGCCTGAGAATGCGAGTTAGCTAACTAAAAGTCTCCGTACAACATCACGGACTTACTTAAGTAACAAAACCTTCTGCAATAAAGGAAAGCCGCTCGGGTTACTAAGGACGACGGAAATGTCATAAGAACACGCGTGAAATTTTTCGGCTTGGGAGATGGGGTTTGGGATGTATGCGGCTCAGGAAGGTGCCACGCATTGATTTTAGTGTAGCACTGAATGTCACTACGCTATCGTAGTGGCAATTAGAGCAACTTTTTCAAAGAAACTTTAGCAAAATAATATATTCCTTATTTTGTATTTTTTTCATCTACAGAATATAAAATCGTAAAAAGTATAATATTGGTGGTTTAGGGTAGTTACTAAATAAGTTTTGATAAAGTTCACCCGAGAGCGTAACCTTTGACATGCTTTTCATTTGCACGCCACAAAGAAAAAATTCACAACTTGGATTTGTCTCTCCACCCTCCTTAACCAAAACAATTGCTACGCTACCCAAGTCCACGGCAATATGGTATCCTCTATCACTGTGCGGGCGCTGTTGCGGACAGTGAGATCGCCGGCGGTGAAGACCTCCCCTTTCTCACGAGTACGCGCAGTTCCACGAAGTATTAGCCGGTACGCATCCACGGACGCCGCAGTCGCTGTACAAACCGAAGAAAAGCCGCCAGCTCGATTCGACGCGGTTTCGAACTTGAACAATTATATCCTGAAGTCAATCAGCCAGAATCTGAAGTTTAAAGAAATGACAGAAGTCCAGCAGCGCATCCTTCCTTTCCTCCTCGCGGACGAAACGAAAGGCACCAGCGCTCTTGTTCAAGCCAAGACCGGTACCGGTAAAACGGTCGCATTCATGATTCCAGTCATACAAGCGGTCTATGATATTCTTTCGGAACGCGAAAATGTCGAACGGCGGATTCGGAAACCCGTCGCGCTCGTGATTTCACCTACGCGGGAATTGGCCTATCAGATCAGCGACGAGGCGAAGAAACTTTGCTCTATAATTCCGTCAACCGAGAGGCCAGTTATAAAGACCGTCGTTGGTGGTGTGTCGAGGCGAATGGAGGAGCAGAAGGTGTTTCGCAGTGGAGGTGTGGATATTCTTGTTGCGACGCCGGGAAGGTTATTGGATTACCTGCAGGAAGACCCCAAGCGATTTGGAAATGTGCAGATTAAGGTTTACGACGAGGCGGACAGACTGCTCGACCAAGGCTTTGCACGGGAAATCTCAGAAATCCGTTCGCGGCTGGAGCGCGTCACAAAAATAAAGCAGATGCTGATGTTCTCCGCCACGGTCGGTAAAGGCGTCGTGGGCATCGCCGAGCAAGAGCTCGGCAAGGATTATAAATTGGTCCGCACGACTAGTAAAGACGATGTACCGACACATTTATCAGTTCCGCAGTCTCTAGTTCTTGTCGACAAGCTCAGCGACCACTTCGAACCTCTCGTGTCGATGCTAAGAATGCAGCTCGACGAAGCATTGACTGGCTCGCCGTTTAAAGCCGTCGTATTCTTGCGCACCGGGAAGGAAGTCGACCATTATCACTTTCTGTTGTATCATCTTTTGAGAAACTACGATATTCCCATTATTCCGATTTCCTCGCGACTTTCCCAAGCTGCCAGAAGCAGGAATTTGGCAAAGTTCAAAGCAGCAGAAACGAGCGTCCTCGTTGCATCTGATGTCGTTGCTAGGGGCGTCGACGTGAAGAACATCACCCATGTTTTCCAAGTCGGAAGGGCTATGGGCACGGAACAATACGTCCACCGCGTCGGCAGAACCGGCCGAGCTGGCAAATCGGGCCAGGGAATCCTCATTTTGTCGAAGAAAGAAAGCGATTTCTACAAGAGTCTCAAGAGCATGCAAGTTAAGTTTAGTGATGAATACACATACATCTCTGATCCTGCATTGACTGTTGAAATTTCTGAAGTGGCAAGAAAAGAGCTGGAGTTGTGGCAAAATCGGCGTCGTGAGGATGAGCTGCGCCTGTTGGAAGAAAAATATGACGCACATAAGCGGGGAGGGATGCTACGGAAGCCAACGGATATATTTTCTAAGGATATCGATGTCGTCAGCACTATTATTTCGCAATTTGGATTTTATCGTAGTGTGATCTCGAAGCGAGACCTATCATCCCGCGAAATTCTGCGTGATATTGTGGCGGGCATTGGACATTTGGGATTAGACCCGAATGAGAAACCCGCGATTGATCGACAGACCAGCGTGATATTAAAAAACAGACTTTCTCTCACTGATAATGAAGTAAGGGAGTTTTTTGTCGAGCGCAAGGCTATAAGGAAAGATAAGTGGACACAGAATAAGCGTATAGAATGACGTAATCCTGGGTTTGATTCACACGTGTGTAATTATTTGTCTGATCATTTAGCATACTGGAATGTGTTCAGGGAGGTTTCGGGATAAAATTAGAATTTTGTATACTAGACTCTGTATAGAATATAACTCCGCTTGCTTGTGATCCTGTCGTAGTTAGTTCCACGCATGGCGAGAATCTAAACCGTTATTCATTCATGTGTGTTTCGGCATTATGCTAACTACTACAACATTTTAGACACTGAAACTTTTCGTGTTTGTCAACATTAATTGACAAAGCGATTACTATTGCTAAGCCGGTTATCGGTCAGAGAGATACTCAAAGTGGATTGATTAAGAGTGTAATGTAAGCGAACACTTATCCCGGTAACAGAAACGTGTTTGAGTATTTTTATTATTAGTTATCCATTCCGTGTGCCTTTGAAAATGTCGCCGAATATTTCAGCAAGCCATCTCTTCCCAATTTTGTTGTCCGCCAAGGTTCGACGTTACGCCGGGGTTCGGCGCTAATAATAATTGGCATTACTCTTACCGAACCCGCACGGAGTTGATAGTGTAACACTGCTATATTTCTCCACCTTTAGTCCTCCTTCCTGGTTCTCGTATTAGAATAGTCGCAAAGTTCACTTCCATGCAGTTACGGTGTGAACGTACACGGTCGATTAACTTGCTATGTGTACAATACAGCGAGTTATTCTAACATGCATCAAACGTCGGTAGGAGCTAACTGTCTTTATGAGGTTTAACGATCCTTTTTCCATGGATTCGTTGTTGTCCAGGTAGAATTACAACCATGCCACCGGCGCTAAGTTATTTTCGTTGGACGCTTGCAGGGCCGGTGGATTGGTGCCTCAGTGCCTAAGTTTGTAGTAAGAATTAGTTGCATATAGACCCTGTAATTTCCGTCGGAAACGTAGCCGACTTAATTACCAGGGATCCATCGGACCTTGTTGTCGTGCTACAGTTGAATGTTGGTCACTTATACGAGCTAGTTAGATTTGTGAGAACGTCTGGGCTAGTCACATGAAGTCCGAGTCAATCCAAAGACAGGATCGGGAGTTGTGGCCTGTTAGGGGCCCATGCATGCAATATTTACTAAGCGACCCCATATGTATACGGTCCTCTAGAATGGTAGGGCACTTGCTGTGTTCACGTGTAAACCTCAAACGTGATATCATGCGGTAGAGTTTTCCATAACCAAGAATATACTAGCAATGATATATATACATATATGAATAAAGCCACAAACCAGCCAGGAGAACAGAGTAACAAAGCAACAAGGAGAACAGAGCAATCAAGCAAGGGGAATGAAGCATGAAACCGGGGTGTCTATGACACACGAGTCATCCACCACTAAAATGCAGAATTGTTCACAGTTGCCTTGTAACGAAATCTGCAAACCTCTCTTCTGCCATCGCAACTATTCCCGTCTTAAGCCGCCCCAAGTAGCGACGGCCATTAAAAGGAAAAATGAAATCCTCGATTCCCAGGGATTGCCACGCATCATCCTGAAAAAATTCACTGACATGAAGGCCGAGTGTTGTCGTAAGATTGTGATGGGGGCTCCTGTCTTCAATCAGGGGCTAAATAACACTGTCAGCAGCTAGTCCCCACAACATGATCCATGATGCTATTACTCACGAATTTCTCATGGTCATCGGCTCGCCAGACTTCAATGAATGCCTCTGTCACTCCTCCAGCCCAAACGTGATCGCGATAACGAATCTGAGGGAAGTACGAGCCGTCCAAGGGTACAGTTGCATCCGCATGCAGATTCATTGCTTCTTTTTCTGCTGCGACGTCTCCGACATTCTCAAAGGGATCAGTGGGATTTCGAAATCGCGGAGAT
This sequence comes from Lipomyces kockii, assembly GCA_030568215.1. NCBI lineage: Eukaryota > Fungi > Ascomycota > Lipomycetes > Lipomycetales > Lipomycetaceae > Lipomyces > Lipomyces kockii. Next base: position 39,482 of record JAJLTN010000196.1, read on the forward strand.
TCATTAAGGCATATCAATACACGCGCTTTAGCATGACAGCCTTGGATCCACATGTCTTTGTTAGCGAGAAGGGAATCATAGTTCTGACTGAACCCGACCTCAAATGCAACCGTCACAAGTCCAGCACCACCACCTATATATTTGAATAGTCCGTCTGCCTGTTTCACGCTATGCTCATAGCCGCCACCAGAACCCCGTACATCGCTAGATCCAGCATCCACGATACTGTCTATGCTTTCGGGGCTGTGATGAGAGAGATACTCGTCAATACTCTTCATGATTTGGTACCTAAGCTCAGAAGCCGCAACTTCATGCAGGTCTTTTGCGACAGTCAATACAGTCACTGTCTCAGTGACACTGTTGTATGACAAGCGTGGATAGCTACAATATCGAAATCATCAGCTAATATCTGGAAACAAACGCATCTCGTAGGCTAATACTTCTTGTCGTCTAAGGAGAGCTCAGACTTTATCTTAGACCAGCTTTCGTCTAATTCCAAAAAATGCGAATACGGCATCTGAATATCTAGCCTCTGCTCTGGTGGACTGCTTTTCAAAATGTTGAGCGCCTTGTCAAATTCCGAAAGCGATTTCTCGTCTGGCACAGGAGACTTATCCGTTGACAGTGTAACTGACATCGCGCTCGATATATCCGTTTTCGATGCTGTGGATTCCGGCGAACACGCAAGCTTAGAATACTTACCTGTGTTTTCATCTGATAGATCACTCACAGGTGAAGGACTTTTGTTCACGGTTGCGATTTGTGCGCATCGCTGTTGCACGCGGTGGTCGATCTTGCACGCGAGGTATAACCGTAGGAGGTCGCGGACGTCCCAGAAAAAACTGCGTCCATTTTTGCGAAGCAGTTAACAATGTGAGAGCGAGATGTACGCACTTAGGTAAAGGAGAAATATCAAGTTATCACGTTGAGTTTACTCACGTTGTTGTAATGGTGTTAAGCAGAGTCTCTGCCAGCGTAGTTTTGATGATGAGGGTTGGGGTTTTTAAATCACAGAAATAGTTGCGGAGAAAAATAACCAAAATGACGAACGATAATTTATAATGAGGCTTAACCCAGATATGCAAACCTGTACGACCGGCATTAGGAGTTTTCAAGAAAAAAATCAAGGGTAAATATCAAAAATGTTCACCAAATGTTTCATAATATCAAAATTTCCTGTGAAAATTTGTGGTTTGGATGCTGTCACTACGTTACCCTTTTGGTTTCCGCTGTCGCTGTCGCGGTGGGTAAGGTTAATCGGTTTCGCGTCGAGCGTATCATACTAGGTAGGTCTTATTACACTAAGGGTGTGTTTGGATTCCCAATTATTTCCCACTTAAAAAATAAGTGGAAAATAAGTGAGGTAATCCAAACGCCACGTCACTTATTTTTTTAATAAAATAAGCAGAAAATAATTGCCCACACAAAAAAAATAAGTAGCTCAGAGCTACTTTTTTTTTTTTTTATTTTCTACTTCATTTTATCCACACTCTACAACGTACTTTCAACCCACCCACTTTCACACCCCGCAAATGGATAGCGACAGCGATAGCGAGATGAACTCGACCGCCAATACGTCAGGGATAGTGGAGTATGTGCAGGATTATATTTTTATTAGTGGCAGAAGTGTGAATGCGTTGACGCGTTCACGCGTTGAAAACCTTTTTTGTGCGTGCCGGAACATAACCCTGAAAATTTTACGTGACAAATAAGTGAAAATAATGGTGTTCCTCAGCGAATAATAAGTGGGGAATAAGTGGGAAATAAGTGGGAAATAAGTGGCGGTAATCCAAACACACCCTAAGTCTATATAAGGAACAAGGTTTAACGAACTCGCAAACAATTTACTAGTGCGGGGCGAGTTCATTCTAATCACAGTAGTTATGGCGCATTTTTCAGTCGTCACACCTCGCGTTTCCTTTATAAAACAAGATAAATTATGCTAGCAAAGTCAGAGAGACGCTCGTAAATTAGAAGAAACCATGACATTGAGTTACGTAAACTGTCATTTCTACTTTATCCTGCTCCGATGGGAGTAACCCAAGGACGACCCCCCTCATCAGTGTATGATTCGTTACTATGCTCGCCTCGGGACTCTACGGCAGTACAAGGGTGGTCGTTGAGTCATATTGGTCAACACTACGCGCAGGAAAAGAAGCTCAACTGATATGAATTCGATCTACATGATCGGCGCCAGCGAATTACGCTGATCTTGTGGCTTTGTGGGATTAGGTGGATTGAGGTTTTCCCTGCCCGCAATATAGTTCCTTACCATTTGACAGTGTGTCGGTAGGATTTGTTGCTTCGACTTGCCCGTTTCCAAAAACTCTCCAGGATCCTTGTATGCAAAACAGTAGTAACGTAATGTATGGGGATCCCGGTCATATGGGGATTCCGGTCATATGGGGATTCCGGTCACTAAATTCAAACTTCTAACTTTGACCTTGTCCTACGCGCCACACAATTGACCAAATCCAACTCCGACTCGCTCGAACTATTCTCTACTTCTTC
>JAJLTN010000196.1:42483-76295 GCA_030568215.1 Lipomyces kockii
ATTGGGCATGATATCTCTTTAATGGCCCATACACCCCAACATCAAGTGGCTGAAGTAAATGCGAACAATGAGGAGGTAGAATAAGAAGGTCAATACCACTCTCCACACATAGCGCAATCATATCGCCCGTGATGTGGCTAGAATGGCCATCCATAATCAGTAACCGTGGCCGATTTGTAGACTTTTTGCGTGACTCTGGCTCAAGTACTTTCCGTAACCACTCATAACCATGGCTATTAGATGTGCAGCCGCTAGTACTCGTTGAGAATCGCCATTCGGGAGGTGTATTCTGTGGAATCCATGCTGAATTGGTATTCTGGGCCTTAAAAATAACCATTGGTGGTAGGGCGCCGCCGGCTCCGTCGACACATTCCAACACAGTTACCCACTCTTGCTTCCCTGCAGTAACCTTCCAATTCGATTTCTGAGTAGAATCGACAATTATACGCGTAGATTGAGTGTCGCCAACTGCAAATCCTGTCTCATCCATATTGAATATATCGCAGAGTTCGTACTTCTGTTCTTGGAGTCGTAGTTGAAACGCGTCAAACCAGGCTGTAATCTTGTCGGAGGTTGCTTCTTTATGTCGTGCAGATTCCAATTGGCGTGAGTATGTTCCTTTCAAGTTTGGATATCGATTTAGGAATCGGTAGAGCCATTCGCGGCCAATAGGAGTAGAATCCTTAGGTTCGTTACTTCGACGCGACGCGACTTGAACGCGTCGAGTACGAATCTCTTCAGCCATTTCTTTCAACAACGCCGGTGTTGCAGGGTACCCTGTCGCCGTAAGACGTGTAATCCATCGTACTAGTGTCTTTTCTTCCGCGTTCGAGAGGATCTGATAGGTTTCGTGAGATTGAGTGTGCGATTTAGCTCCAGCCATTCGATCGATGAGAGTTGACTTAGGAACTTCAAGGTGGTGGGCAGCACTTCTAATGGATGGGAATTCATTCTTTTCTAAGGCCTGAATAGCCTTTTGGATCTTTTCTTCAGAATGATCGCTTTTAGAAGGTTTATTATAGCCCATGTTATAAGTTATGGAGTTCGCAAAGTACAATGGGGTATTTGGTGACCGGGATCCCCATATGACCGGGATCCCCATACATTACGTTATAACATGTATCAGAGACATCCATAAAGGTAAAGCACTTCTTGAACTTCTCAATTCCTTCCTTCACGGCAGAAGAAATATCGACATCGAGACCATTGAACTCTTCTTTCCCCTCAGAAGCTTCCTCAAATAAGTCATGGAGATCATAGTATGCCGACACCGTAAGACTGATCTGAGGCTTCTTTTCCGATATAGGTAAGGTAAGCCCCTTGAACTTTAAGAGAACAGTGCAAATCTGCCGAAGCCTCTGCCAATCTGCCGCCGTGACGCGAGGAAAGCTGTATACCGGAGAAAGTCATCGAGTTGGGACTATGAAGCGATATCGTCATCTAGCAACCTGAAGGTGGAATTCCACGGCGTATCAACATCATATTCAATGAACTTAGTCGGGAGATTCATTAAAGAGCATACTCTTTTCCACTTCTTCTTTCTCCAAGAGCTTCGGGAGATCTAGACAGCCAATATACGAAGTCTTTCCAGTGGTTCTTGCGTTCTGCAGCAATCCTGATCTCCATTATCGAGGCTATCGCATGCACTATGTGCTTCATCTGTATTTCCAGACTTCTAGGCACGGATATGCGCAAGACAACGGGACGTAGCCGTCTATCCCGCCGAAGAGGAGTTCGGTAAGCTTCTCTTGTAGCCTCTCAAAAGCTCAGAAGCCGTCCGCTCATTATGTGTAGCATTATCGCCGGTGTAATAGTGATCAATTTGTGCTCAGGGTCTAATTCTATAAGCAGTTCTTCTACTTTGATGGCCATGAGAGAGAGGACGTCGTCGAATATCAGCAACAGTGAGCCCAGAGAATTATGGCGCATCGCTCGCAGATGAAGGAATATGATGGCAGAGAGACTGTGAGGATGTGATCGAGCCCGTCCTTGCCGCCGGTGCCAGAGAGATTATACTCATCACCCATGATGAGTGTTATTTTAACAGCAATGACGACCATGCCATTACTTGGACCGATCAAACAGGTGAATCAGTTATCAAGAAGAAAGATCAGGGCCTTGGCTTAATTGTCTCTGACTTCTATTGCGCTTGTCATGGACAGCTACATTTCGAACAGCAATCCGCGCGAGTGATTCTTGAACCTGGGAAGAATCGTGAAGGATATTGGAAATCGGAGCATCTGGTGAGACAACTTGAATCCGCATTTGACATTTTCGAGAAGTTACACCTTGGATGCCTACGACTATTTTGCTTCGATCAGTCACCTAACCACTAGGCACTGCCACCTGATGCTCTTGCTATTTCGAAACTGACATTGAAGGATAAGGTTAATAGCTCTCCAATGTCAATCGATTCTATGAGCAAGATGGCCACACTATCTGTCAGCCAATTGTTTATCCCAGCGACCATGTGAAAGTCGGAGAACAAAAGGGCATGAAGACAATATTGAAGGAAAAATGTCTCTGGAGAAATCGCATGATCTTCAGATGCCAAAAGAGGACAGGTGCTGTTGATGTGATGCAGCCGGTAAATTGTTGTGCAACTCATATCCTCGCACAGTAGCCTGACTTCTCCACGCAACCTTCTCGACTTAGAACTTGCTGCCCGCGCCTCGCGCCATTTGTTTAAAAATGTACCCCGTATTTCATTGCGAATGCAACTACATTGAGCGTGTTTGGGGAAATGCTAAACGCCAGGCCCGAGCAGAGTGCGACTACTCATATGCTGAGCTAATCCCACCGAAGGCTGCCAGCGACACTGGATTCAAGAGTAACAAATCTGTTTGTACCATAGTATTTCATTTCTTGCTAGTATATTATGCTTGGCCTCACATTTACGCAATCAGTTTCATTTCAAAATTACGCTGTGAATATTAGGGTTAGGGCTAGTCTGATTATGGCCGGCTTCCTTGGGATTTTCGTGTTATTGGGCGGATGCACCATGAACGTCGGCGAAAAAAAAGATTCCAAGTTTAGCGACAGACGTCTTGAACGCGATGAGTTGCTTCTCGAACTCATCGGTATGGATGGCAAGCCGTAACTGTGTTTACATGTCGATAAGATGGCCGGTTGGAAAGAACTAGCGAAGCGGTGCATGGATACTTTTCAAAGCCGCTGCATCGATATTCCTGAAGGTGCCGTACTGACTGGACGGCATGCGAAGGAGCGCTTTGAGACCTTGATGAAGCAACAGGCGGGGAATGTTGCATGGCTTGAAAAGGCTCCGGGAGTCGAGGTATAGACGACATCGATATATGAGCAGGTTGTAGCCACCTTTTCGCGTTCACTCTGTGTGTGTGATCTAACTAATGTGCCTTTTGCAGTAGATGCCATCCAAGCCTGACAAGAATACCGAGAAGCAAACGAAGGCGGACAAGGAGGCGGCCAAAATCCAGGCCGACAAGCTCGGCAAGACAATCCGTGACGTGGCAATGCGTCGCCTCTCGGAGAAGCTGTACGAATTTCTTGCTTCATCCCCGGCACCGTCCAACCCAGAATCGCCGGATCACGCTCTTTTGTACAGTGCAAGTAATAATACCTGCTTCGTCTCGTATATAATTGTACCCTTCTAATCTTGTGTTTTAGGCAGAATAGACGATCGCAATTATGGACCAAAGTGAAGTAACAGTACAAGACTCGAACTACTGTCGAGTTGTGAGACACTTCAGGGTCTTCAGCAAAGGGATTGCTCGCTTCTCTGAAGAGAGCGCGTTCAACCAGTACTCTGTTGATCTTCGAGCCCAGGCGAAGAGGAACGTGGCGGCCTACCCTCACTATCATGGCCGAAGCCCCCAGCGCGACTACCGAAGAGGTTGTCAAAGCGTTGGTTAACAAGGCTCTACGTTCCACGGACAAGGGTGGTCCACGTGGCAAACGTTCTCCGACGAAGTCTTCCCAGAGGGCGAAACCCCAACCCATGTTTGTTAGCCTTGATGGTAAACCTCTTAAGAGTTGCCAAAGATGTCGTGACAATGTGAGTTCGTCGATGAGTTTGGTGATTTCATAAAGAAATTTCATTACTAACATTTTAGCCGCGAAAAACCAAAACAGAGGACTAAGCGCGCTGGGTTTGAACCTCGACGAGTGCTAAGAGACTCATGAGGACTTTCTTGAAGCCGTCTCTTCGTTTCTGGAGCAACATGATGACCACAAGTTTGATGCTGCTGTTCAATCTAGTTTGGTTGCAGCCGAAAAGAAAGTATTATGTCCATATTATTTTGGGCTTGTTCGACTGGTCAACAACAGAGACACAGCTGCTACTGAGGCCGTATCAACACCAGGAATGCCCTGTTGACCTTTCTATTTTCGAGTCATCGTCGTCTTCAAAATCACCTTCGCCCTCAGTAATCTCCGCTGTTGACGCGGAATATAAATTGCAAAGAAAGAGAATGATTTCCTTTTCGACACCGGTCAAGGGCTGTATCTATCAGACCCATTTTCTGCGGAGTATTGGAAGAACGTTGACTCCAGTTAGCGATCCGACAAGAAAGAACAGGGTATGATGGGCACAATTATGTCTTCCTTGAACGAAATTGTGTCCCCAGCATTGTCTGCCCATAGCACTTGTCGCTGGGATCTTGTAACACGTGCATAGAGTAGACGTTTAATTCGCTTATTTTCTTGGACGCCTTGCTTGTGCTTCTCCGGGCACCTTTCATATATGTGTCATTTTTCCTGTTCTTTTTTCTTTCCTGTGGGAAGTGACTTTAGGCGATAATATATATGTCCGTTGTTGATAGCACTGCTATGGTGACCTTCTCTGACATCAAAAAACTGGAGGCGGAAGCTGCTCTCAAAGATAAAGAAATCCAGTTGAGGCATCGCCGCGGTGCCATTCAAAGGCTCATCCGACGGCACGTTGTAAGGTCGCGTCTTAGGAGTGCGGCCCACACTGACGCTCCTTCTACAGGACCCGATCCCAGTTCGACACTCTCGATGGTTCCAGAACGCCGAACTTGTCCATTCACTCAGGAAGCTGGGCCCAGGGGCCCCGGTACCCAGCCACCGACACCGCGATCAGATCAGCAATCCGTTCAGACTCAGCCTTCGCGCACCGGAGAGTGACTTAAAATTAGCAGAAAAACAGTCTGATGTTCTCCGTCTAGAGTTGACGTTGTTGCCAGCAAAGCAGCAAGCAGAAAGGTAATGCCATGTGAGGACCACACACTAATCTATTTCACTATAACATTGTGTAGTTTAAATACATACTTCGTGCGCATGTAGGATGGCAATCTTGAGACTATGTCGCTTTGCCTTGCCATCTTCAAGCTCTATCGCTCTTGGCAATACCCACATCTTCATCTCTTACCTCTTGCTCAGCCTCTTCAGGGTCCATATCTTGTTGGGCTTCCCATGCCATAAGAAACCCTTCCTTGTCGAGGCTGAGAGATTCCTCATGTACAAGAGCAAGATTGTGTAGAATTAACCGGATCCAGGATGCAGCATATCTCAAGGACTTCGCATCTGTTATATATATGCGCAACTCCTTTAGGCTTTGAAACCTTCCTGTAAGATACCCATTTCAGTGCTCAGAGCATATGCGGATCTGTCACAACACTAGGTTGTAGTAATACACTACTTTCTCTTAGGTTGATGCATTCTGCCCGTCTAGAACTGGATACCCAAGTAGCAAGATGACGGCGAAGGCCACAAAGAAGTACAAAATCAGACATTTATCTGATGAGACTGGCGCTGAAAAGGCTCTCCCAGAGCATGGGCGCCAGCTCATCGACACCCTTTGTGAGTTCATGAAGGTCTTTAGAGAATTGCGGTCCCAAGGACGGCAGCTGTTGCATGCGGCACTAGACACTAATCTGCGACGAGGGAATTAGAAGGTCATTTTGATTATTTTGAGTTTTAGGACTTACATATAAGCTATAATTACTGCATTGTTGAATTTTGATTTGTTTCTTTTATCTGAAAGAGTGCATTACTACCTTAAATCATTGACAGGAGTTGCATAGAGTGTAAGTATCCATGAACCGTCAGCGAGGGCACCTCGAAGTATCTGGCATTTGTTCAAAACATGACAGGATGTTGCGGAATAGTGTTCAGTTCCGACTAAGTAATTAATCCCAACCGGTTGGAGACCAAACTTCAGGTTATTTTTTTGTAGTCCAATAACGCGAATGTCTGCACAATTGCTCCGAACTGCCATTCGACGCATTGTCGCACGCTACTCATTGACGTGTTGAACGCCTGCTGCCCGGGAGTTGAGGGTACACTGCTTCTTATCTTCTAAACGGTAATTGAAATATCCCAATATTCTATGTTCAGTCCAAGTTCTTAGCTCTTCTTATAATATCGAGGTTCAGTGCAGCAAATGGTACCACGGCAATTGTAATCCTCTTATTTTCTCTCTCTCGAAGAGCTGTGAGGATATGATATCGCTCTTCCCGCCTCCAGTGGGTAACACGATTGAGAATGATTGTCCAGGTGAAGAGAGCACCGCTTGAACAGCAGCACCCTGATACAACCTGCCCGTCCCAAAGGTCCCGCCCGAACATCTTCTCCCGGCAGTCCAACAAGATGGTCTCGTCGTCCTCGACCATGACGTACCCGGCAGTACTCCTTAACGCGTTCGGTAGTCGTACGACACCCATCGTGGCTGTTCTTGGCCGGATAGCTATTTCGTCGTCTGTCGGGTCGAACTGCCGGGCAGATGTCATCCGGCTGGAGGTCTGCCTCCTGATAGATATCGCGTTGGGCATGGTGAGCTGACAGCATTGGCATGAAGTGGTCTGGGCGCACTGACACCACAGTCTCAGCAAGCTCGGCCCGATCAGTAACGAGTAAGGCGTTGAACAGCCTTACGGATGGACACAGTGTCACGAAGCTCGAGTTGCGTAAGACTCTGTCTTGGTCGCAAGGAAACAGAATCACATCATCTGCCGGAAGGATGCACAACGGCATCTGGCCGTAGAGTGCCGTCGAAACGGTTGTCGAGTGCAGCTCCCTTACGATGGATAGCATCCCCCGCAGGTTCAAAAAATATTTCGTTGAGGCGTACGTCATCCCAATAGAGCAGATGATTGAATCTACCGTATATATGTACTGTCATGGCCCATCAGTTCGCTTATTGCGGGCCTGCTTCGGCCGAATGCCGCTACTAAATCGTACAATGTGGGTCATGTTGCTCAAACCGCAATTTAGTTAGCGTACCTCAGCAGAAGGCACATGCCTCTACATTGTGCGCTTTGTGGCTACTCTCTGTAAAAATAAACTCCGGAAGAAGTTCCACAGCAAGGAGCTGCAGTTGTGACTTCGTAATCTTGAACTTAAAGCTTAATATCTTCTTTGAGCATATCATCAAGAGCCGGACAATACCATATTGGAATAGGTTGAGTCTATTTGAGCTTTGTGGAAACTCAGTTACAGTTGCACCGAGTCATGTCCTGCCTGCTTCGTACAAATTTAAGAGGTCATTGCGGCACGGGTTATTCGCAAATCTGATTCACCTAAAATGGTTGCAAAACTTCGCTAATTATGGAAGTCAATATACATAGGATCAGACGAACCCGTTGAATGATAAGTCATGTGTGTTATGACCTGAGATGGGAATACTTGCGTTCAGTCCACTTGGAATCCCAAGTCAAGCCAGTTGATGGACAACTCAAACTCAAAGTCACTTCCCAAGTGTAGTCAAGTGAAGGCCAACTCTGGTTTGGGTCGATTTCGAATGAAGTGAACTCAACAATTTACAATACGCTTATACAGACCACTTGTAAGAAAATCTACTCGTAAATTAAACTATGCTCATCACATGAAGTGAAGTATTGCAGTCGTAAAAGGCCACTCGAGTCCGAATCGGAGTCAAGTTTGTCTTACAAGGTCACAAGTGAAGTGAAGTTTTGCCAGACTTGAGTGCACTTAACTGGACTCACTCTCCACCAAAAGTCCCATCACTAGTTATGACTAGCGGGGCGCGTTTATCTAGTTCAGAGTCATCGTTGCTATGGAGCAGCGGAACATAGTGCAGATTGAAATTTCTGGCTTGTCGCCCGCTGTGACCTCTGCTCGGGTCCCCCCACGCCCAATTCCAGATATGGTTTAGTGCGACATCGGATATAATAATAGTCCAAGTAATAAGTCCGCCGTCTGTGCACCCTTATTTCCGCGCTGTATTCGAAGTACAAACAGTGCGCCCCATCTTGGATTTCCGCCGTTCGCGAATCGCGACTCTTCTGGAGTCAGCCGCCCAACATTGGGATTGCAGTACTCGAATCTCATAAAACTTGCACATAGGAAGAAACAACGACTAGTCCATAAGCTCGTAGACCCTGTATTGGCGACTCATGAAAGTCTATAGTCACGGCACAGGTTGCCGATACCTTGGCGAGTGCTGACAATTCCTAATATGTACATAAATGGATATTAAACCAACCATTCCTCTTTGGGATCAGCGTAGGTAGACGGTCGGTACCCTTCCGCCGAGAGTCAGTATCTCCCATCTCCCGGAGCTATCTAAACTCGGGTAAGTCGAACTCCGCGTAAGTCCCAAAGAAGAATGGTTGATTTACTCTCCATGAGTCTCCACATAAATTTGCAAAAGCTTAACTTGTTATAACTGCCCAGTTCTAAGATATTTTAAACTGACCAAACAGAATTCTCGGTGGCCCGCACGTGTAAATACGAGCCGGCCGTTGCGCGGCTCAACTTGATTGTTCGAGCCGAGGACTTTCTTTTTGATAAGCTTGTAAAGCGATGCAGCTACGAATACCAACCGTCAGTTTTAGTGCAGAATAGCATGACGCGAATTTGCAGACTCCGCGCTGTACCCGAAGACCTCTCGACCACTAGAGCAGCTGTTCATCATTGATTGCTGACTGTCATACTAGCAAGGCTACCAATTCGTCAACTTAGCTCGGTTCAGATGACGATGAATGTTTTGCGAAAAGCTACTACTACTACCGCGTCAAAGTTGGCACATGGCTAACTGTATGGCATGGTAAGCTTAGAACATTCACTACTATTTGTACCAGAACTTTATTTGACAGAATGTAGATGTCCCGCGTACCACGATCGCATGCGTCTTGCGGATGACTACTGCAATCAATTTCCGCATACTCGAGCTAATTCAGTGCTCGGCTGCAAACAATTGAGCACGTGGTGGGATCTACTCGTTTTCTCCCGACTGTCAGTTACAAATTCTCTGCTTATGGTAACATGAACCGGTTGACAAATACGGCCAAGCTTTATATTCCAGGGAGATGAGACGGTCCCTCCTATGCCGACTCCGATCTATAAAATCTCGTCTTCCCCATTTGCGGACATCAATCGTTTGGCCTCTGACTGTAGGATACTATACAATGCGTTCCTTTGTTCTTACCGTGCTCGCGCTCGCGAGTTCAGCTCTTGCTCAAATCAATGTCCCGGGTCAGGTGCCCATTAACCTCGTTGAGCCTCTGCAGCACCGTCTCGCCTATGCCGGCAACACTGGCATGACTGTGTCATGGAACACCTACAAGCAGATAAATGAGCCGACCGTCTATTATGGCACCGACAGCTGGAACCTCTCCAGTTACGCTACCGGCACGTCTGTCACGTACGCGACTTCTTTAACCTGGAGCAATCACGTTAAGATTAATGGATTGATGCCTAATACTCAGTACTACTACATTGTCTCGAACACTAACTGCTACAACTGTTCCGAGCTGACTCCATACACGTTTACTACTGCGCGTAACGCGGGAGATTATACTCCGTACACCGTGGCTGTTGCTGTTGACCTCGGTGTCATGGGCAGTACAGGCCTTAGTACGACTAGCAAAGGCAAGATTACCGCTAATGACAGCACCACCATCCAGTCTCTTGCTCGATATATGGATGGCTTTGACTTCCTCTGGCATCGTATGTATAATTATTATTTAACTAAATTGCTAGAGCTGACTAACGTATAATAGCTGGTGATATCGGGTATGCCGACTACTGGCTGAAGGAGCAGATCCAGAAATATCTCAACTTTGTCCCTATCGACAAAGGTTACGAGGTTTATAACATGCTTCTCAACACATTTTACGATGAGATGCAGCCGATCACTGCCCAGAAGCCATATATGGTTGGTCCGGGCAACCACGAGGCTAACTGCGACAACGGCGGCACAACCGATCCGACGACGAACATCTCCTACACTGTCGACATCTGTATGGAGGGCCAAAGGAACTTCACCGGTTACCGTAACCACTTCCGAATGCCGTCCAACGAATCTGGTGGTCTTGAGAGCTTCTGGTATTCATTTGACCACGGCATGGTTCATTTCATTCAAATTGACACTGAGACTGATCTCGGCCACGGTATCGTAGGGCCAGATGAGGCTTACGGCTCCGAGGGCGGCTTTGACACTATTGGTCAGGATGCAGGACCATTCGGTACCAAGAACGAGCAGATCAACTGGCTACAAAAAGATCTTGCGTCTGTGGACAGAAGTAAGACACCTTGGATCGTCGTCTCTGGCCACAGACCTTTCTACGGCGCCAGCCACGAGAACGGTGTATGCGATGAATGTGTCACAGCATTCGAGCCTCTCTTCCTCCAGTACAATGTCGACTTGGTCCTCGCCGGCCACGTTCACTTTTACGAGCGCAATGCCCCAATAAAAAACGGCACTGCTGATCCTAACGAGCTCAACAATCCGTCTGCGCCGTGGTACATCATGAACGGCGCTGCTGGCCATTACGACGGCTTGGATCCCATTGAGGGGAGCCCAGATTACATTCGATATATTCAGAACTCGACCTACGGCTGGAGTAAGCTCACGTTCCATAACTGCACTCACTTGACGCACGACTTCATTATCTCCGGCAACGGCACGGTCCTGGATACCGCGACTCTATACAAGAACCATACCTGCAGCATGACTGGGTCGAACTCTACTTGGACTAACAGCAGTTCGCCGGCCACAGACCATAATGGTAGTACGAGCTTGACAGCGTCGTCCGCGTTGTTTGTGGTCGTCTTGGCCACAGTTTTGATGATTGCCATGTAATGTGGTGTAGTAGTGGAGTGGAGCGGCTTCCGTACTTTCTTGGTTATCCGCGTGACCTATAAAAGTCTTAATTTGTTGCAAAAAAGGCGCCATTATTTGATAGAATAAAATTGAATGGTAACACAAGTTTTGAGGTGACGTAGAACACGAGCTCGGTAATATCGTGAGATCCAGTGAAAAGTTCAAGGAGCAGGCATGTGCCCAGAGTTGCAGACGATCGATCGTAGAGTCGGGACGAATAATGTTCCGGCAAAATTGGTATGAATTTGTCAGGCGGTGGTATTGGCAGCTCTATAACAGAGTCCAGGAAGATCTCAGTTGGATTTGGAATGTCATTGCGATGTCTAATCGTCTATCATTAATGCAATATATTACATAAGCATATATTACAAATCTCGAATATCTTAACGTCCCATCCACCCACCGTCGACGAGAAGAATATCGCCGCTCACATATTTGCTGGCATTGCTGGCCAAGAAGACTGCCGCACCCTCGAAATCAGAAGGATTACCCCAACGCTGGGCCGGTATCCGCTCCAAGATCTGTCGGGACCGGACGGGGTCGGCAATCAAGGCCTCGTTCATGTCGGTCGCGATGTAGCCGGGTGCGATAGCGTTGACGTTAACTCCCTTGGAGATCCACTCGTTCGAGAGCGCCTTTGTGAGCTGGCCGATACCACCTTTTGACGCAGCGTAGGCGGGGACGGTGATACCTCCCTGGAATGTCAGCAGACTGGCGATGTTGATTATCTTGCCCTGCCGTCCGTCTTCGATGATGTGCTTGCCGACATCGCGGCACAATATGAAGCATGTCGTCAGGTTAACCTGAAGAACTTCCTCCCACGCGTCTTCGGGGAAATTGGTACTAGGGAAGCGGCGCTGGATGCCGGCACAGTTGAGGAGAATGTCAATCTTGAGACCGAGTTCGATGGCCTTGGGGACGATAGAGCGGACTTCGTCCTTCGAAGAGAGATCGGCGGTGATGATGTAGCACTTCCGACCGACAGCCACGATCTTCTCCTTCGTACCGGGGCTTTCGTTCCTCTGAAATCAATTAGATTTGTAACTCAGTAATCAATGAAACCAAAGCACACCTGAACAAGAATGATGTCTGCGCCAGCCTTCGCGAGTGCCAAGGCCATATTCTGGCCGATGCCCCGGGTTGCACCTGTGCAGAGCGCAGTCTTGCCCACGAGCGAGAAGAGCGACGCAAGGTATTCGCTTTCGGCCATCGTGAGTAATAGGAGAGATCCAAGTGGATGTGTAGGTCAATGACGGAGATATTTTCAGATGGCCTGTGAGGTGAGGTTATAACCATGGCTATAGGGTGGGGTGAGCCTCGCGGCCCTCCAACGGACGTGGGGGGCCACGGCCTAATCTGGTCCTTATTTCACAATTCGCCGCATGAAATATAATCGGCACTGAACCGCTGTACCGGGAGATAAGAACAAAATAAATATGTGCAGTTATTACTCGTCTATATCCACAATACTATCGTAAGCTATTTCTATTAAAACTCGCCGACTGCCGATTGGCTCGCTTGGCGGCTACGTTATATGCTCTGATGGTCTTTTATGTCGTCGTCAAAGTTAGTCTCCGTTTCGGGCGGAGGGGCCCCGCACTTCCTAATTTCCACTGCTTTTAAGTTCCGGCTCATGGCTTAACTTCGACGTTCTGACCTTCTTAGTCGCCCCGTCTTTCTGAACCTATTCATCCACTGAGCAAGGTGTGCTCTTAAACGCTGAACGATGACTCAAACAGAGACTATTACCGTCGAAGCGGCCGAGGTCGTCGCCGCTGTGCTGTACGGGACGAAAGACATGAGAATTGTACGATTATTGCTATTCCACTTATTTAGCGATATACTGACATATTTGCTAGGAAACGAAGGTCCTTCAGTCACCAGGGTCTAATGAGCTCCAGATCCTCGTCACCGAAACTGGCATCTGTGGTTCCGACCTACACTACTACCACCACGGCCGCAATGGCGACTTTGCCCTCCAGCATCCACTTTCTCTCGGACACGAATCTGCCGGAGTCGTTACCGCTGTTGGATCCGACGTCCATGACTTCAAAGTTGGTGACAAGGTCGCCTTGGAAGTCGGCATTCCCTGCTCGGAGTGCAAGTGGTGCAAGAGGGGCCGTTACAACCTATGTCCTGACATGCGATTCCGCAGCTCCTGTAAGACCGCTCCTCACTATGACGGCACTCTTGTCCAGAAAGTCAATCACCCTGCGAAATGGTGTCACAAAGTCCCTGACGCAGTCAAAGATCTCTCGCTCGCCGCATTGGTGGAGCCATTGGCTGTCTCGTTACAGGGCGTCAAGCGGTCCGGGCTAGTTCCAGAAGACGAGGCAACCGTTCTGGTATTGGGTGCTGGTGCAGTTGGCTTGCTCACTGCATTTGCGGCCAAGAAGCGAGGCGGTGCGAATAAAGTCGTCATTGCAGACATTTCCCCTCAGCGCGTCTCGTTCGCAGTCGATAATGGCTTCGCAGATCAGGGAATCGTTCTCGTCGGATCCAAGCCCACTGAAAGCGATAACCCACTTGCACCCGCTATAGCCAGTGCTAACTTTTTGAAAGAGAAAGCAGGAGTCGATGTCGGATTTGATGTCGTGTTTGAGTGCACAGGCGTCCAGATCTGCGTGCAAACGTCTGTCTTTGCAGCCGCGGCTGGTACCAAGGTTGTTCTTATCGGTATGGGAACTCCTATTCAGACGTTCGCAATCGGCTCCGCTGCCACCCGCGAAGTCGATATCATCGGCGTGTTTAGATACGCAGGAAACTACCCAGACGCGCTCGCTATCGTCGCCGAAGACGGAGAAACCGTCGGTAAACTTGTCACTCACAGAATGAAGCTCCAGGACGCGGTCGAGGCTTTTGAGATAGCTAGTACTCCAATAGATAAGGACGGAAATTTGGTTCTAAAAGTCATGATCACGGAGTAGTTTGTCGTCGCACAGTACTACGTTTTTGTTCTATATCAGGGTTGGCGTGAACGGGTTAATTTTAGTAATAAGATCTAAATAACTTTAAGCCTTTTATTTGATATGTACCTTATCATCAATGGTCTTCGGCTATCGGCCAAGATGGGATTAGAGGCACTTAATTGCGAAGCTGCTTACATACATACTTGTGTATCTGCGTTTTGCGGACTTTAGAGCTGCTATATATGTGCATTAACAATAAGTATAGTTATATATATTGTTACCCTTATAGTTTCTGACAAATGTATCAAAAATGTGAATATAATATTGATGAAGCCCGAGACACCAGTTCTTTTCTACAGTTACAATTCGCGGCAAATATGTATTGATATACAGTTAATTGTTCGCAGGTTGACGTGGCTATAAAACTGTAAAAGTTGGTTTGGCACCTATATATCAGGGACAAGAAGCTCACCTATCATACCTATAACCTATTTCATTGCATCATGTGACTATAGACTTCGAGGAAGGCATAGGCTGTAATAGTTTTTAGTTGTAGTTTAGTGATTTGGGGAAGAGGGAGAGAGGTGGCGTGCGGACCTTGTCGATTGTATGCCCTCCAAATTAAAGATTTGCAGGGTTAGGGCGGTTTGTTTTGGCGAAATAGGAACCTGGTTGAATACACTTTCAAGTAGAAGCGGTGGCTCAATGGTAGAGCTTTCGACTCCAGTGTAAGCCGGTTAATCGAAGGGTTGCAGGTTCAATTCCTGTCCGTTTCACATATTTTTTGTAATTTTATTTGGGTGTAAAATTGCACTAATTTTTTTGGATGTAAAATTGCAATTGTATCATTTGGTGATTCTGAGCATCGTCTTGTACTTCTTTTATTCTTTATTTCGTGTTCCATTATATGTATAGAAGGATAGCAATTAATATTGTAGTAATAATTGATATCTCGTCTCCCGTTGGCTTGAGCTTGAAGAACGCGCCTTGCGTTGTTTCCCAACCGTTTCCACTAAAAGGCTCCGCACCACCTATTGTGCAAATTGAGCACCTCATTTCCCAGTCGCGATCATGGCGATCTCAGCGTCAGTAAAGGACGACGTCCGCTTAATATCGTCGGCATTCGTGGTTGTGAAGTCGATGCTGTTGATCATCACTCAACTGGTTGTCAACCAGTACGACACGTCGTCGCAGTTACTGTTCACATCACCGCATGTGCCTCCGCTACTCAATTACGTGCTTTCGCGATTACTAGTCTGGGACACGGTATTTTTTATAAAAATTGCGCAGAGGGGATATGTATATGAGCAGGAATGGGCGTTTGGATGGCTGTGGAATAACACGATTCGATTAGTCGGGGACTGGTTCGTATTGCCCTTTCTCACGGTGCTGTATCCGGCGCTGGCGGACGGAGAATATGATGACCTGGGGAATAAAGTGGGTAGTATATACGGGTACGCAATTGCAGCTGTGGTCATTGCACATGTGGGCCATTACTTGGCAGCGGTAACGCTCTACTTAACATCGCGCAATATCGAGCAACACATCCGCTCCAAATCATCCGATGACACGAAATTTTCAAGTAATGGATCGCAGTCTGTATTTCCGGTTGTTTCCGCGTTGCTGTATATAATCTCCCCGGGTGGGGTCTTCATGTCGGCGGGATACGCTGAGAGCTCGTTTGCATTCTTCTCGTTTCTTGGTATCTACTTCCGCGAAACTGAGCAACATATCCTCGCAGGTCTCGCTTTCTTTGTATGCTGCGGTCTTCGGGGAAATGGCGTGCTTTGGGGTATTATATTCCTTAATGACCTTTTCGAGTCTGCAAAAGTACGCAACTGGAACAAATCAATTGCGGTTATTGTGGGTGGTTCACTTGTTGGCATCGGATTCTTGTCAGGGCAGGTGTACGCGTACGTCCGGTACTGTCCCGGTCGTGAGTGGTGCAACAACACCGTACCGCTGATTTACGGTTTCGTTCAGAGCCATTACTGGTATGTAATGAAATTTGGTGTTTTGTAATAATAATTGTTGCATCACTAATATTCCTAGGAACAATGGATTTTTAAAGTATTGGCGCACATGGCAAATTCCAAATTTCTTTTTCGCATTCCCAACATGGTTTTTATTCTACCGCTCATACCAAAAATACAGGTCAATCCCTCGCCTTCGACCGTACGTTATAATCGAAATGTCAATGTTTGTCATGTCCCTCTTCTTGTGGCACGTCCAGATCATCACTCGCGTCGGAACTTGCATGCCATTAGTATACTGGTATGTCGCGGAACGGATATTTGCTGATGGGCCAGAGGACGAAGGTGTTGCTGAAGATCAGTGGAGTGTTAAGGGTATTATGAAGCGTGCGAGGGAGGATTTTAGACGGCATGAGGGGTTGTGGGAGGTTAGGTACATGGTTACGTGGATTGGTGTTCAGGCAGTGTTGTATGCTTCGTTTATCCCTCCGGCGTGACCTGAACCCCGGATCATATGTAGAGAAGAATAATTTTAAATTTATATTAAGGCAGCGTTATTTGTCTCGCATTTTGATTCTAAGAATAGCTCCATAGAGCCAACTTGTGCTGGGAATATAAGTTGCTAAACTTCTGGTGCGGCTCAATTTGACACATTAGGCATTTGCATAGTTATGTACATCTGCTTCGTCCATGTTCTGTTATCTTATCATATCTAACCACTAGACATCAGTCTCAATGCCGTACAAAGTACTAGTGACAACAGGTGCAACTTACCCATTCGACGCCCTCATCGAGCTCATCTTCACGCAACGTGTCCTCAAGAAGCTCTCAGCGCTCGCCGTCACAGATCTTCGGATTCAATATGGGAGTACTCCCACTTCGCGCGTAGCGTATGAAAATTGTGTTGAGAGTTGTTATACTCTACTCCAGAGCACGGGGATGAATGTAACGGGGTTCGGAATAACGGAAAATATGGCCAGCGAGATTCGGAGCAGCTGGCTGGTAATTTCGCATGCTGGTACGCTTGTGTCATCTTGCTGATATCATTGTACATACGTTAACTTGGGTATTTTTAGGAACAGGTACAATTCTAGACACACTGCGATCCCCTTCGCCGAAGCCGCGGCTAATTGTTGTCCCAAATCCAGTTCTTATGCACGGCCACCAGGCCGAAGTCGCTGCTGCTTTAGAAGACATGAATTGCTTACTATACTCCAAATCCGCGACCGAAGAGAGTATAGTATCCGCTCTTGATAAACTCGATCGACTATTCACGGAGTTGCCTCAAAAGCATAGTCTTGCTGACCTGGTAAATTACGAAGCTGGCGTTTTTCGGTAATTGTGACATATCAGAGAAAACATGTAACATAGAGTTGTATCATATCATAAATTTTAGATTAAGCTAAGTAAACATCTGCAACAAAAATTATATTGTCATAACAAAAAATTACACGTGGCCGAAATCGTTCATTACCTGTATCTTATAAGGACTCCCTCGAACATGAGACTACAATCACCATGCCCCTACCAGACTCCAGCATCAAAAATATATGATATAAACCTCGACTTTTTCACTGAACCACGCAGTATCGACGGTTCTAACACTTAATGCGCGATTCCATCCAACCCAAACTCCAGATCCCTTTCTAAGCTTCCATCAGCAGCAGCTTGGCCGACCGCGACAGACCCCATCTCGCTTGGTTTGGGAACGTCTTCAGTCGTGTCCATCTCCTCTGGAATGCCGACTTTCTCCTGCGCCGCTTGCTGCTGTGGGGGGTTGGCGCGGCCCTGCCCACCGAGCATCTGCTTTTGCATCTCAACTGGCTGTCGTACTATCTTGCGAAAATCGATAACTTCTTGCATGATCATTTCCCGCATATCTTCGACTGAATCGACGGCCTCGAAAGAGAAGTCGAATGTAGTTGGACATTCTGGCTCGTCAGCCGGATCATGCCAAACCGCTAAGTACGGGTGCTCCAACGCCTCCTGGACAGTCATTCTCTCTGCAGGGTCAAACGCAAGCATCCTTGATAGCAGATCTAGAGCTTGTGGGTTCGCTGTCGGAAATAATTTCGAGAACGGCACTCGAGGCATATATGGTAGGCTCCGAACGTACTCCTGTGCCCTCTGAGAGCCGATTCGGGACAACGTGTCACTGGATGGCGTTCCCAAGTAACGTAAAATCTGGTTTAGCTGGTCAACATAGTCGTGACCCTTGAAGAAAGGCTTGCCTCCTAAGAGCTCGGCGAGGATGCAGCCGACAGACCACACGTCAACTATAGCACACTGTTAGTTAATTTACAGTATTATGCCTCATCGACCATCTAAACTTACTAGCTTTCGTGTAACTCTGGAAGGATAGCATTATCTCTGGTGCCCGATACCACCGAGTTGCGACATATTCTGTCAGGAAGCCAGCGTTTTCGGCAGGATCAGCTGAAAATCCTCTAGCAAGACCAAAATCGCAAATTTTTAGCTCGCAGTCCGCATTCACCAACAGATTACCGGGCTTCAGATCTCGATGAAGGACATTTGCAGAGTGGATATATTTTAAGCCGCATAAAATCTGGTAAATAAACGACTGGTAGTGCGAATCTGTCAGAGGCTGTTGTGAGCGGATGATTTGATGCATGTCACATTCCATTAGCTCTTCGTAGAGGTAAATCTCATTGAAATTGGTTGTGTCGACGATATCCATGTCATATAAGCACGTAATCTATCAGCAGTTGATGAACGAGCCCAGCACAACACTACGACCAATAGACCGCCCCACTTACATTTTTGTGGCCCCGGAAATGCGTAAGCAATTTCAATTCTCGTAGAGCTCTCTTCGCTAAGATTTTCTTCGAGAAAATGTTGGTCACTTTCTTGATCGCGACGCCAACGGCTTGGTTGGATTCCGTGTAACGAGCCGCGCAAACAATACCATAAGCACCTTGACCCAGCTCCTTTGTGACCTGGAAACGACGATCAATGGTGAAATCCTGATTCAGCACCCTGCGCTCCGTTAGACTGGAACACCATCAGTGGATCGGTTCTGCGTACCTATACGTATGGCGCTCGATTTGGATCATTGTGATATGTGTTCAATTGAGAGCGGGCGACAGACCGTAGGGAAACTAAACTGATCCACAAATTATTTGGTTATGCAGAAAGCGGCTGCTACGGAGAATGCGCCGGAGAAGGTACGAATACAAATAATTCCTGGAAATGCAGTCTGTTATTTATGGACGAACGTGTCGATCGGTACCTGCTGAGGCTGGAGTGTTGCCTTGATCATTTACCCGGCCGGACAGGGGCGCTCCTAAAATATCTATTTTCAGCGTCGCCTCGTTTACATGTGGGTTATACTATTTATTAGCTATTGGGTAGTAAATGGAAGACCAGACAACCGATCGACTATAAAGATTAAAATGCGGATTCCGGATGCCGAAGTACTTCTTGATTGGGAACCGTTGACATTAATATGTACTCCGAGTACGCGCGTCTTGACATGCCATTGAAAGTTAAAGCCATCTCAACCTAATGCCATATCCCGCAGCCCTTCCGCGATCTTGTCGGAGGAGAGAACAGTAGTTAACATTGGGTGACTTCCCGTAGCACGAGAATTAACAGAATCACAGACGAAACTTTTGTATAGTTGCGGGGCTTGATTTTGTTATATGTAAATGTAATAATAAACCACGCATGAGCGAATCTTACCCCAGTACGTAATTACTTGCGGTTCGATTGCGAATACAAACAAGCATTAGGAGAACGCACGTTGGGTGCCTGTGGTGGCTCTAGCCCAGTAATATTCTGGGAGGATCAGAAAGTCTTCTGGTGCAATCCTTCCCCCAGCTTAATTATAGCAGCCAAGTTTATACGATCTTATTATTATGGCGGCAAAAGGTTAAACAGGTACAGCTTCGGTTCTGTAATTATATACCCTACACAGCGGTTGTGGCTGCAACTCTTGCTCTCAGCGACTATACCTACTTACATGCAAGCCTCCCCTATAAACGGCCTCGAGTATCCTCCATCTCCAAGTGCGCCTCCGAACTCCGGGAATTCACGCTCGCAATGGAGACTCTCGAGATTCATTCAAAAGCATTCTTAATAAAGTGGATTTTGGTGCCTGACAATTGTTCAATACAATGGCAACTGAAACCGAACAAGAAATCGATGTAAGAACTCAATTTCAGATGAAACCGAATGTATCGATTAATTTCTTTTCTAGCAATTTTGGCATATTCAGACGGCCACCGGGCTCAAACGATACTAGCTCTCGCTCTTCGCTGCCTCAGTCCGCACAGTTGGGTCGTTTGCGGTCTTCGTCTGTCGCGACCATTGTGCCACCAATGCCGGTGGCTGGCTCAACATTGAGCTCGACATCCGTCTCAGCAGCTTCACTCGACGAGCGACTGGTGCATTCTGGCCTTCAACCTGTATACTGGCTAGGAAAATGTCATGCAAATGTTATCTTAAAAGGTTCATATATAGTCGCGTCAGGATCGGGCGGTATGTTCGCGTTCGTCTTCGATAATACGTTTTCCAAGACCTTGTCCAAAACAGTTCAATTTGCACAGTCAATCGTGTTAGTCAAGGACGCTGATTTATTTGCCGGACGAAGTGCAACGACAGTAACTCTTCCACCTATAAATAGGAGGAGAAGGAAAAGTGCTGTTCCCGGAGTTCAGCAACCTCCGCGACCAGACAACCAATCTACTGTGCATGCTGGTGATGACGCGTCGGGCACGGTCAAAATAGGCTCAGTACCAGCACCTGGAGTGGATGACCGATATCATAGCGGTATTCTATTGAAGAAGCGAAGAAAGAAACTACAAGGCTATGCGAAACGGTACTTTGCACTCGACAGTGATGCGGGCATGCTGTCATACTACCACGATGTTTCATCGTCCTTGTTACGTGGTTCAATTCCGCTCGCAATCGCGGCTGTCTCTGTCAAACCACAAAGCAGAGAAATATTTATCGATTCGGGAGCAGAGATCTGGAATCTTAGAGCGACCTCGGTGAATGATTTTGAAAGTTGGAAGAACGCACTTGAGAGGGCACGAACACTGGTCCTTGCGAATGAGCCTGCGCGACCACAAGCTCAGCCTTCGTCTCCATCTGCTCTTTCACCGGCAACGACGATTCCGCTAACTGACAAGGATTGGAGCCGAATGGAGACCATTGGTGAGAAATTGAACGAGGCATTGCTGTTGTGCAGGAAATTAGGTGGTGGTTCGCCCTACTTAAGTCCCGACGATTCTG
Source organism: Lipomyces kockii (assembly GCA_030568215.1). Lineage (NCBI taxonomy): Eukaryota > Fungi > Ascomycota > Lipomycetes > Lipomycetales > Lipomycetaceae > Lipomyces > Lipomyces kockii. The sequence goes on from JAJLTN010000196.1 coordinate 63,687, forward strand.
GAAGAGGAAGTGGTGGAGGATATTTTGGCCTTGATGCTATGGTGGAGCAATTGTCTTCGAACTTTCCGTCATCGAGTACTAACGCGACCAGCTCCGCTACATCTACAGCGAGTACAGGGACGACGACGCCTGTAGCTGCACCGGCCGGCGCTTCGCAGTCTGGGTCGTCGTCATCCGCGTCGTCCACTGTCAGTTCTCGTCGACATCCCTTTTGGCGCAAGAAATTGCGCGATAATGCCAATGCTACTTTGAGGTTGAACTCGGTTGGAGATGCTGCCTCGCCTGTACTAGTGGCATCCAAAGCCCATGTGGAAACTATCGAGGAGTTGCAACGAGTACTGGAACAAGTAACAGAAGATTATTCGCGGTTGCTCAAAGTATCGCGACAAAAATCGTTCAACTCAGCACTTCAGCCGCTGAGTACGAATGTGTCACTGGATGGCGCGTCTGTATATTCGGACTCAGAATTCTTTGATGCCGAAGAGGATCCGGCTATTCTCATTTTGCCTGATAATGACGATATTGTGGAAGATATCGTGGTCGTTTCCGATGACGACGATGACGAAGCGCGATCCAGCTTATCACTACGTCGTCTCTCATCCGGTTCATCTTCGATAGTGCTCTCGCCACTTACTCCAAAAAGAACCATCAGGCGCGACTTATTTCCGCTTCCAATATCTGAACCAGTCACCCGGCGCACCACCATTGCACCAAATTCAGTATTACCTCCAAGTTTAATCCAATTTGTTCGAAAGAATGTTGGAAAAGATTTATCCACAATCGCGATGCCGGTCACTGCGAATGAGCCTCTCTCACTTTTGCAACGCTACGCAGAAACGATGGAATACTGCACCCTGCTCGACTCCGCTGCCAATGCACCTGTCGAGACCGGAGATCAGATGCTGTATATTGCGGCGTTTGCCATTTCATGTTTGTCAAATACACGATCAAAGGATCGTGCGCTGCGAAAACCATTCAATCCTCTTCTGAACGAGACTTTCGAGCTAGTGCGCGAAGATCTCAATTTTAGATTCCTCGCGGAAAAGATTTCGCACCGACCACCAATCATGGCGACGTACGCGGAATCCGAAAAATGGACATACTCATACTGTCCACAGCCAGCGCAAAAGTTTTGGGGCAAGAGTGCGGAAATCATTAGCGACGGACCGATCACGATCAGCGTTGAGTCGCCTGACAGTGAGACGACTACGTATAGTTACGTGATGCCGACGACGTACTTGCGCAATGTTATTGCTGGTGAGAAATACGTTGAGCCATCGGGCCAAGTTACGATTATCGCGTCATCTGGACATAAAGCTGTCCTGGAATTCAAATCCAAGTCTATCTTCTCAGGACAGCGCACTGAGGAAGTTGCTGTGAAGATCTTTGGACCGCAGAATAAAGAGCTCGGAATTGGACTCCAAGGAAAGTGGACTGCAGAGTTAGTACGTACTCCGGATAATAAGCGAATATGGGAAGCCGGTTCACTGTTGCCTGAACCACGATTGCGGTACGGAATGCCCAGTTTCTGTGCTTCGTTGAATCAGGTCACCGATATCGAAAGCGGCAAATTAGCGCCTACTGACAGTCGTCTTCGGCCCGATCAGCGGTGCTTGGAAGAAGGTAGAATCGAGGAAGCCGAAGAACTGAAGAAAAAGCTAGAAGAGTTCCAGCGAGAAAAGCGAAAGCAGGGGAAAATTGTGGCTGAAGGCGTGAGTAGCGCTTGGTTCACAAAGATTGAGGACGGTGTTTGGGTGCCTGTTCAAGGTGAAAACGGATATTGGGAGTCTAGGAAACGAGGGGAATGGAATACGTGTCCGACGCTGTGGTAGATTGACGCACGGAACGGTGTATATAGAGATAGTTCATAGCCATTGGTTTGTGCACTTAATATGTTAATTTACAATATTCCTGTGGCATGGAGAAGAAGCTCTAAAGCTCATGGTAATACCCAAGGCTTCTCACTGGTGTTTTCCACTGTCCGCTTCATAGGTGTTTGCCTCCCGATTTAACACATATTACTTACTGTGACCGACCTGTGATCCCAGATTCATAGTCGATGCGAATTTTACAGACAAATTCTCAATGCTGTGAGCCACAAATTGCCGCGTTCAGGTTGCACATGGCGTCTAATCGGAATTCGCACCGATTTGTCACGAATGGAGTTGAAAAACCTCGCAGAGTCGTCGGAGGAAAAAATCTTGTGATTTTGTAATGAATGGCCCAGATCTGTGAACTGCGAGTGCGGCCCCGCCAAAAACTGTACGGCAAGTCACCCAAAATGCATTTAAGTGTAGTTCCATGGCAAGAGCACGAACTTCACTATTTCAGGGTTAGGGCTGCATGGCTGGCTAACGGCCTGTATACTTACGCCACAGTCACAGCGCGGTATGCCAGCAAGTTTGATAATTTACCGTAGAGGGGGGATTCATGGGGTTAAACCGACCGACCACTCCATTTAAGGGTTAGGGTCACATATGCCCACTACCCAAGGCAAAGAAGACAAAATTGGAAAACTACCAATGTATTATTTAATAAATAAAATGCGGTTGGAAATCGAAGAACTCGCCCATGCGAATATAAAAGGTCCAGCTAGTAGAGTAGAAAGGCGTTCATCGAATGGGCCCGTATCCAGTTACTCGGGACCCAGATGATCGATCGCAAACAGCTTCAGCTTCTGTGCCAACAGAAATACATAATAAGCACGCACAATGAACGAAAGTTGAGCTGTTTAGAGCAATTCAAGAAATATATTATATTAAATGACTCAAGCAATAGGAAGTTGGTTCTTGAAATACACGACACCGCCTCATCGATGATTCTCGGGTGCTGAGCGAGCAATTATTGTGATTGCACGTGTGGCGGAGAGTGTTTTCTTCGGGTTAGGGATATTTTGCAGTCTCGCGAACCAATGTCGCGAGCTAAATTTGGGAACCAATATCAGCAGTTACGATTCGAATACAACACGAGACTTATATCTGGATTGATTTGCACAAATCGCATTTAGCCGGAATTATGGAAGATTAAATAGCAGACCATATAGTGAAATCTAGTAGACTTGGCGCATCAGATTCGAACTCCACAACCGGAAAACCCCGTCCAAAGCCGTCAAAGCAGACATCTAGCACCTGAATGACGCTGCAGAGATTTTAAAACTATTCTATGAGCCACCGAGTAAAGACTGTTTCGATAACTGCTGATTAAGTAGAGCAAGGTGCTGTTCAATTTACGACAAACTGCAATAAAGTCAAACGACTCAATGTTTCGGATAACCGTATTGCGGACAGCAAAGATGACAAGATGATGGATGTATAAGGATGCAAGTACTATAGTTGTGACTATTACGTTTCTGGACTGGTTGGTACCTTTACTGATGGAGCGCTCTAAGTCTCTATCGGCTATGACGTCACTCTGCTTATACATGAAAGGCTAAGACTATGCTTGGCGAGCTCACGTCGCACAAACAAACGTACTTGCGTACAATAATGGTATGCGCTCCACCGGAGACCGACGAGAACTCCGGCACCCTTTGCACTCCTTGTGTCCATTTATTTTACTATATGCTGATACATCATAACTATTAACAATATACGCCCACGCGTCGTCTTAGAGAGTGAATACGGCGACAAAAAATGGCGGAACTTCGGCGGTCAAGCGAGTCAGCTACTCGGGGCATCACGGAAACGCTTGCATCTGACAGTATAGCTGACGAATTTACAAACATCCCCATTGACGATGGTAACGTTGGGACTCGCAGGCGATCCCTTGAGGGAGAGTACGCAGGGGATTTAAATTTGGGTCGAACTAGATCTACAGTGTCATGTTCATTTACTTATGGAATCAATGAAGTCGAATCGCCAGTAGAACTTGGACCGGACGACAAGCCTGGGACATTGGAACGTAGGCTGTCCCAAGCAAGTACGCGAAGCGCTTTACGAGAGCGGAAGGAAGCCGAGCCTAGTACATCATCACAATTGCCACCGTCGCCCACCAAGTCTTGGTATTACTCTGACAAATATGATATAGCCGAAGTTGTCTTATGGCTTATATTTTTCACTATATTCGGTGTTCTTGCGAGATTAGGTCTTATTGCATTGGAATCGTATCCCGGAAATTCAGTCGACGGGCTTGTGTGGGTGCAATTTGCGGGATGTGTTGTCATGGGATTCTTGGCGGAATCGAAGAATTTTTTCAACATCAATGATAGGTATGACATGTTCTACCCCTTTGTTAGTGTCGTAGTGCACAGCTAAAGGACACGATAGCGTAAACCTTCAGATTTTTGTCGGATTGTCGACCGGCTTCTGCGGATCATTCACCACGTTTTCGTCATGGATGGAGGCAACATTTCTTGCGTTAGCGAACGCGAGCCCGTATCATGAGCGGCCTCGCGGGTATAGTGTGCTCGGGTTATTGGATGCAATCATCGTGACGCTTTGTTTGTCAGTAGCGGGAATAAGAACAGGAGCTCACATTGGTTTATTCTCCCGAAGCCTATGGAGTAGACTTGCGCATCGTTTTTCTTCAGCATTTATTGATAGGGAGAAACTAAACGAGTTATCACCGGTGAAAACAAAGTATGGGTTTCAGATGGTTACTGGTCGACGCACAATCCCGTTTCTTAGACTGCTCGCAGTGGTGTTAGGCCCAGGATGCTGGCTTGGTGCGGTTCTCATGGCGATATTTATCTCCCAATGGCGCGGAAAGGTGTTGTTTGCGTTGGCATTCGGTCCACTGGGGACATTGACGCGGTGGATTTTATCGCGATATATGAATCCGTTACGTCCGTCGTTTCCACTGGGAACGTTCACTGCAAATATTCTGGGGACAGTGCTTATTGGAATATTTGCAATCATACAACAGCGGGTGGATGGCATGGTCGGTTGTCAGATTTTACAGGGGATGATGGACGGATACTGCGGGTGTTTGACTACTGTATCCACATTTGCATTGGAGTTGCAGACTTTGCAGAGTAAGCTTGTACAATTACTATTGACTTTTCGTATTCAATTGTCCTGACCTGAGAGTAGGGAGTCATGCATGGAGGTATGGAACTACGAGCGTAGTTGTTGGAGTGATTGTAATGTGCTTAACAATTGGCGTTGATGTGAGTAGTGAATGCCGAATCGTGTAATAGTATAATTTAGCTAACATTTTCATAGCATTGGAGATTTCAGGCATTTGTGCAGAGGACATGCTGATCGAATTGTAGGTTATTTAATATCGAATACAGTACAGGCATTATATTGTTATTAAATAAATTTAATATTTTTTTTTGGGTAGCCAAGAGGCTATATATAGGTTAGGGTAACGAGTGTGAAAGTTACCGAGTTTAGTAGTGACCTTTAGTTTCTGCCTCGTATGCCTCGCTATATACACCGCTGCACATCCCAACTCTCTAACAATTCTCACGAGCACCTTGAAATTGCCGAAACCGAACAATTTTTTCATAGAAAGTCACCCGTTCTGCGATATATTAAATCCATCGATTTTGTTTCCGGGTTAGGCCGTCTGATATTGCGCACTTTGCAACTATGTGAGTCTAATAATGGAATGAATAAATAGCTCCTTACGCTGAGTAAAAAATTATATTTGCTTTCATCTCCGACTCCCCCTCCACGATGGATATTATTAGGTTACTAAAATTCTCCACGGCCTCCTCCAACTTTTTTTCATATCAATCCAAACGAAAAACGAATTGTATTTATAAATAAGCAGAAAGAAATTCACACCTCCAAATGATCGCTACGGCCTTTATTGCCCAGCTTCTCGTTCTCAAGGGGTGTCGACAGAAGACCAATTCCGTCGTCATCCTGGCCAGGGTTAGCAGTCTCGTATTGCATGAACTTGAGAGTCTTGTAGAGTCCGGCGGCGATGGTTGCTCCGAGGATGGGACCAACCCAGTAGATCCAGTGATAATCTGGGAAGCTTGGGATCGCGACGCAAGGACCGAACGAACGGGCGGGGTTGACACCTGCACCGGTGAAGTAGACACCGACGAGATGGGCGATGAAGAGGGAGAAGCCAATGCCGAGTGGGGCCATGAAGCGCCCGCGGTGCTTCTCGCCGGCGAGCATGAGGATTGTGATGCAGAGTTGCGCTGTGAGAAACATCTCGATGAACACGCCGCGGGACTTGGAGACGCCGTTACCTAACTTGTTTTCGAAGAGTATCACGCCGGGAGTGAGGGCATTGACGACGGCGGCTGCACATATACCGGCCAGGACCTGGGAGACTGACAGGAGAGCGGCGCGGATGGGAGTAACGATCCCAACTAGGGCGAGGGATAGAGAGACCGCCGGGTTGAAAAGACCTCCGGAGACGCGGAAGAATGTCCAGACGTTAGCAGCGAGGGAGAAGCCAAAGCCAAGCGAGATCATGAGAAGCTGACCGGGATTTGAGCCAGTCGTTGTCAGGAACGGGTCGGAATTGGCGGCCTGGGCAGTGCCGAAGGCGAAGAATAGAAAGAGAAAGGTGCCGACGAACTCGCCGATCATGGCGATAAGCTCATTGCGGACATGGTCGGGCAGACCAGTGATGCGGGCAGCGACAGGCCTGAGAACGCCAGCTCCAGGAACTCTGGTTGGGCGGGTATGCTTCTCTCCCTCAAGGATGGGCGAGGTGGATGCCGTGTTCTGCTCGACATTTGGGAGGCCTGGGTCAGACATTGTGTGAGAGAGTGTAGTGGTTAGATGATGGAATGAATGACAGCAATATACGAACACAGATAAACTATCGCAGAGCACAGGGCGCACGGCGGACTTATATGCGCAACTGGAGGTAGTATTTTGCGAGCATAGTGGAAGCGGAAATGGCCGACCTTGTGGTGAGCCGTTGTGGGGATGCCATAGTGCGGCAGCATAAATAGCATAGCAGCATCGCAATAACCAGTTATGAGATGATCAGTGTAATCAGAATACACGGAGACGGCGATCGGAAGACCGCCCATCATTAACGTGAACATTTCATTGATTACCTCGACTTCTAATTGACAAGACCCTCTGCCGATCACAGAAACGTGCCTGCGGATCATGTAAGTAAAACCGAGTTCGGAACCATGAAACCATCCTGCGTTTGGTTTTTTTAGTACACGATGGGTTTCAATTGCCGGTTCAGCTATAGGTTACACGAGCTCCGCGTGGACAGGATTCGTCACACGCACACAAAAACGCATTGCACACACCGTTGCTTTTTGTTTGTTTGGCGACTTGTAATAATTTTTCCTTGCGGTTTGCAATTGTCGTAAGTAGGCAGCAGTTTGTAAGTACAGGCAAAAACAATGGCAAGACGCGAGAAGGTCCATCTACCCGCCTGGCCGCCTGTATAGCGAAGTATATATATATAGATATCTCATCATCATCAGTCAATCTGGGGCCACACCTGCTGCCCCATAAACTCTAATCCATGGGATATCCAAGTCAGCCTGCACGAACGAGCATGACTCACCACTCTTCCTCGGTACGCCGGAGTGCGAGTCGACTGGGTCAACGCACTGCCAGATGAAAGCCATCCGTGCTTGGGGCTTTCCCATCAGAACGCAGTCTACGACGCTGGATCACTCTACTGACATATTCCGCCAGGACTCCTTTGTCTGATCAACTAGATCGAAACATAGAAATTTCGCGGCTGCTGCGATTCCATATAAATGGTCGCATCTATATTCTGCTGTTACAGTGTAGAATCTTTCGCAATCATTGATGACTGGCGGCGTGCTGGTATACGCGAGCACCATGTAGTCTGATGACGGTGCCCTGTAGCCAATAATGGACAATATAATTTATTCAGGGCTAGACTCATTCTGCCGGGCTGCCCTTAGACGGTGCTAAAACAAATTTCTGTAACAATACTGCCAGCCGCAAATGCTGTGGCCCGAAATGGTGCGTTCCCTATGCAATGTCAAATTATGTCGGATTTCATACGCAACCTGCCTGGAAACGGAACCATAGCAGCAGTCACAGCCGTTAATCATGCCATGCCACGGCAAGTTCATGCATCTCATCACACTTCCGTTTCCATCACAATGTTAGGTTGATCCAGAAGCCTTCCTTATCTGGGTCCTGAACGGCTAAACCCCACATTTTGTTTTGCAAAAACTCCATACTTTGGGTTTTCATTATTGGGGTGCGTCGTTGAAGGCAGCTAGGTTTTGATTCCTTTTTGGTGCGTGCCGCGAGCAGCGGTTCCTGTGGTTCCCATCGCCCATATTGCGAAACTTTTCTACAAGGATGGATCGCGAAATCGGAAGGGCAAGAAATGGCCATGAGGTCATGCCCACGTCAATCACTCAAGCAGCTAACAAAGCATATATGATGGCTGCCGTGGTGCGGCAACAAATACTACCTGAACGCGCGGTATCCAAAGGTTGGCCGGTAATTGTCAGGAGGAAGTATAAAATGGTATTCAAACAGATGTACGAAGTCGATCAGTGCGCCAATGTGAACATATTCCACTCTAATTACACAGTCAGGTCCTTACCGGTGTCAACTGCGCGATGGAGCCGATCAGTTCTCCCCTAACCTATCAGGCCCTTTTGTTGCTTCATATTCTAATTGACACTTGCCGAGTGCCGAGTCAGCCATGCGAAACGATAAAGCTTTGTCTGTTGAATCCAGAGTATTGAGACCCTGTCGCTCTCGACCATCTGCATTCAGGGGCAAATTGTTAGTGCCCAGATATCACCATGCAGTACCTCAATTACACAAGACCGCATTCTGGATGCCAAAACCGATTTTCCTAACCCTCAATCTCACGCTATCTGCGGAACCCCACGCTATCCCGCTTGATATCTGTCATTGCCTCGTCCCCACAATATTGTCTGCCGTTGAAGACCTAGCTTGTCTCAACAAATATAGTTCTATACGTACAGATTACCGGATCTCCCACTTCATGAAAGGAAACATACCCAAACGTCATTGCATCTATTTGGCCTTGTGTTGGGTATGTGACTAATATGGCGTATTTCTAACGCGGTGCCAATGGTTATGGAGCCCTAATCCTGAAAGCAAATGGTTTTGCTTACGTCCAGTGGTCCCTACGGTGCGCCTCGGGTCTTGGGGCTAGGGGAAATTTGGAGTTGACAAGTAGTGGTTGCTGAAGCAGAACCAGGCAGGGCCTAACCCTGAAGGAGTGAAGGTGTACTCTCGCAGAGCGCAAAACCTTTGTCAGGCGCACCTAGGAACAGGCCGAACGGATCCGATGCGGCGTGATGTCGAGCAAATCGCATCGGTGTGGATGTGGTGTAACTACGGTTTGGTCTACTTTAATATACCACCCTAACCCGCATGTTTGAGGTTCGAAAGAACAACTCATCCGCTGACGGACGGTTATCGTCATAAAAATGTCGAACAGCTTCAGCGATCCAAATACGCAAATAGATATATAATTTTCGATTTCGCCATACGGTTGCACATCCCAAGAAGAATTTAGAAGACAATCAAATCTGCACCAGCCGAGGTAATTTGATTGTTATGAAATGGATTTGCGATTATGGTCAAGAGTTTATTTAACTGCATTCTCACTTTTCGACGACGAGATTTATCAGTCAGACTGATCCGGCTTTATTGGCCAGAAACAATTCTAGGACTTTCTGCGCGTCGACAGTCGCCTGTAGCCGGTACTTACTTTAAGAAGCCTAATCGTTTTTCTGTGCGTAAATTATTAACGGATAACAAAAACTAAATTTCCTGATCTTCAAGCGGCTCTATCCTAGAATCGTATTCTCCATATCCTTGGCTTTTTACATGAAAGTTAGAAACGAGAAATGGATAATACGCCGGATTGTTGAATGAAATGTTCAGTGATGGGGACTGCCCCGGACTTCCTTCCAACAAAGCAGCTACTGAGACTGGACTGATCAGGACCAGGGCGACAGCGGTGGGTGGGGTGTCGCTGAATTCAGTGTGGGGGCTTGACCCGCGTGGCAATAGAACCGCTATTCGTTCTTCGTTGGCTGGCACATTTACTTAATATGCGGTACACAAACCCTTCACTAGAACCAAGTAGAGGGTCCAGTTGGGTGTATTCGCTAGCTAGTATGGTGATAGCAAGTTGTACTTTCTAGGACTCGTAGCGATCTAACCAAATGAACCCATTCTAAATAATTACAGAAGCCGCAACAGGATTAGTTAAAACTTATGAAACCTTTGTACTTGAAAGAGGAACGCGGGATTTACAGATACCCCATTGATCGTAATTACTAGTATATCACACTGCGTTCCTATGCGGGATGTTGAGTGCGGGATGTTAAGCGGCGGGATAAGGTTCTGTTTCCGAGCAATAACCGTTTCAGACTATTACGAAATATTCCTGTATAGATGGAAATCGCTTGAGTCGACAATGTTAGTTAGTTTCGAACATTGTCCACTAAGGCTCTCCACAATCAGAAGTGAATATCTATCCAGTGAGCAGCATCATCGTGAATACCTTGGATTGGTACGAATCCCACCAGTGCGACATGCAAGACTTGTGGAGCCGCGACACAGTAGTAATTGAGCCACCCCCACTCGGAATTACGTTCCCCGCGCGATTCGACCCCACGTCGCAGCTTCCAGGCACTGAGTGTTTTTAAGCACTCTTCTCCGCTAAATACGTGTCCTCTTCTTTGCCAATTAGCTTTCATTATATATTCCTGCTCGTAATTGCTTTTCCCGACACTTCACTAATTAATTGAGGTCTCAGCGGTCATAATTTACATCTACCTCACAAATGACAAGACCACATGTTCTGCTCCTTGGCGAAATCGTACATGCGAAGGCCGAATGGGAAGTACTGTCGGGCGTCGCGACTCTCTCTATCTGCGACTCATCTACCAAAGAAGACTTTATCAAGGATCTTGCTGGGAAGTACTCTGACATCGCGGCGGTGTACCATATGAATGACTTCGAGGCCGCTTATTACATTGACAAGGATATTATCGACGCACTACCTCCGTCGCTAAAATTCTTCTGCCACAATGGTGCTGGTTATGACATGATCAATGTCAATGCGTGCACTGAGAAGGGTATTTTAATGTCGAATACTCCTGGAACAGTCGACGACGCGACCGCCGACGTTAACATGTTCCTCATCCTGGGGGCACTTCGCGAATTCAACCTTGCAATGACAACTCTGCGAAAGGGTAACTGGAATAAGGGTGTCCCTCTCTCGCATGATTCCGAGGGAAAGGTGTTGGGTATTCTAGGTATGGGTGGTATCGGCAGAGCTGTCAAGAGACGCGCGGAGGGGTTCGGTATGATTACTCAGTACCACAACCGCAAGCCGTTGTCCGATGAGATGGCTGCTGGCGCAAAATACGTTAGTTTTGATGAGTTGTTGGCTACAAGTGATGTTATTTCACTCAACTTGCCATTGAACGCGCACACACGACATATCATTAATAAGGAGGCGTTCGCCAAAATGAAAGACGGCGTCATTATTGCTAATACAGCCCGAGCGCTGTCATGGATTAACAGGCGCTTGTTGATGCTCTTGAGAGCGGAAAGGTTCGAAGCGCCGGTCTGAGGATCAGAGCTGCCTGCTAGTTGTTAATTGAAGCTCATGCTAACGGATTGTATAGCGGAACCTAAGATCCATCCTGGTCTCATCGCCAACGAAAACGTCATTTTAATGCCACATGTTGGCACTCGTACTTATGAAACTCAGAAGAAGATGGAGATCCAGGTTATAGAAAATGTCCGATCAGCTATTACAAAAGCTAAGTTGTTGACTATTGTTCCGGAATAGGTAAATTTGGTGTGAAGTCGATATTGGTTATCGCTTAATTAGGGCTGTTCACGATACGATATCGGCAATGTTTGGGCAAATCGGCAATCGGCATCGTCGACCTTAATGTCTGCCGATAATTATCGTCTACCGTATCTGCAGACGTTGGAAGCTGGACGATCGATACGATATTGATATAACAAGTACGTCTCTCCCCGCGTTGAACAATCTCTCAACTGAGACTGAAGAGGCTGGAATTGCTAAGTAATCCCTAGCAGCCGCAGCCATTCGAAGGTAATCATGGACCCTCCACCAGTCGCATAGCCAATTCGATATCCATGTCATTGGCATCAATGCGGGCTTAACAGAAGGCTAGGAGATCCCTGCTGAGGAAGTTGTTTTGATCCAGCTGGAAGCCATGTACCTATTACCTACTTAGGCAACTTCCTAGCTTAATTTAGCTATGTCACGTGATAAATTGCGAATATAACGAATAATTATTCGTATTCGCAGCTTATTCTGTGAATAATTATTCGCATACTTTAACCTTGTGAATAAAATGGGCGAATATTATTCGCACTGTTTGTAATTGCGAATACGAATAACGAATATTGCCGATATCTGCGAATATTCGTATTCGCAACAGCCCTATAGAGATAACACTGATATTAAGCAGGAGACCGCTTCTTGAGCCCTTGAGAAGATAATTATTCAACATAAATCAACTGCTGTCCTACACGTGCAAGTAGGAAAAAGATTATACCTTAAACGGCTACAGACTAGCCGCGTCGGGTTAGATTGCGGCTACACGTGATTATACGAATATTCGGCGAATATATTCGCGGGGGAAACTTGGCGGTGTGGCATATCGATCATGGTGATCGAACGAGAACCGATGGTGAGAGTAGT
>JAJLTN010000196.1:79350-100642 GCA_030568215.1 Lipomyces kockii
TGTACAATTAATTTAGTTTTTCCTGCAACGCGCAACTGAACGGAACATCAATATATATAAAATTAACTAGTCAATAAATGATTTTGCAAATTGCGAATATTCGCAAGTTTTGGCGAATAATTTATTCGCAATCCATTATTCGCAGCAAATTAAGTACTATAGCCTCATGGATGAATCTGATGTGTACTATACTGCTCTCGTCCTTGATCCTCGAGTAAAAGGCAATCTGATCTTGCAGGAATTAAGAGAGGATAACAATTCTGGTAAGCTGATTCTACAGACTATACGCCAGAATCTCCATCGACAATACCCATTGGCTGTTGTGGGGCCGGGGTTGCCGGTCGAATTTGGACAAGATTCTGCCGCAGCCAGAATCGAGGATAGTGATGTCGAGTCTAGGATGCTGCAAAGGCTGCAGCCACGAGGCCAGACTAGTAGCACTGTCTCTGATATTGACGTGTACTTCGATAGTCCTGCGGTCAGTGTTAATGACACGAAAGACCCAAACTGGCTTTGCAATTGGTGGCGTACTCATCAAGATGAGTACCCGCAGATGGCCGCTGCGGCTAGGGATTACTTGGCAATCCCAGCTTCTGAGGTGGCGGTGGAAAGGCTATTTAGTGCGGGAAGGGACTTGCTTGGTATTCGGAGGCACTTCATGAAGGCAGCCACAATGAGAATGTTGATGCTCATGGGAGACATGTACGATAATTGAGTTACAAAATATAATTTGTTATGACACATGCTGGGCCTAATGATAGATCCTGAAAGACGTTACGTAATTATCTGCCGATGTCGTATCGTCAAACGGCAATCGTCAGACATTAGGAATGCCGATATCGTATCGTCAATATCGTCAATATCGGCAAAACGTGAACAGCCCTAGCTTAATATAATACAAATTTATAAATGGTCTCCAGACTTAGAATAGCGCACTCCCTAGATGCATGGAATGTAGTGAGTATCCTTATAACGACGCTTATCCATCATCTTTTTTGTCATTGGTGTTCGAAACACAAAGCCCGTAATAATGAATCAATACTGGTCTGCATCTCTGACGCTATTTTGGATGCATTATTGTTGAGGAGATAGAAGCTTTGAAATCTGGAGGATTAGGTGACGGCTTGGCCCAGCCTCGGGAGGTCGTTTGGGTGGGACGATTATCTCGCATTTACGGCCATAAGCGCAAGTCATTCTGCACAAAGGCTGCACAGCACACCTTCCCTACAACTTCGAAGTCGTGTCCCGATTGCGACCTCGTTCTTCTTTAACCCACGATCCGTTTAGTTAATTTAGTAATTCGTTGGGACCTTAAAGGCGTAAGTTAGTCCTTGACCATGCGGCTAGATATAAAGGTATGTAGCAATTGTGTTTATCGGGATCGTTCTCATGCTTGAGTTCTCGAGGAGGTGTCCTTCGAGGACATGCGAACTTGACAAATCTCAAGAAAGCGCACAATTCGTCTTTTGTTTGGCTAATGCTACTGAGACACGAACCTGGATGGTCGTAGGAATGTGTCGCATGGATGAATGGCAGTCGAGCTCAGCTTTAAAACATATATGCTAACCTTTCCTCTTCTTAATTACAGAGACAACTTTTGGCGCGATCGGACCGTGTCAAGGGAATTGATTTCCATCCGACTGAGCCATGGATTCTTGCAACACTCTACAGCGGTTAGTCGTAAATCTATGGATCTCTGTTGTGGCTTAGTAGGATTTTGCCTAATTATCAACTTGCAGGACAAGTACAAATCTGGTCGTACGAAACGCAGTCAATAGTCAAAACTTTTGACGTGACAGAAGTTCCTGTTCGAGCAGGTCGTTTTGTCGCCAGAAAGAACTGGTTTGTCGTCGGTAGTGATGACTTTCAGATCCGCGTGTACAACTACAACACGTCTGAGAAAGTCGTTCAGTTCGAGGCCCATCCTGACTATATCCGTGCCATTGCCGTGCATCCGACGCAAAGTTTTCTACTAACGGCTTCGGATGATATGACAATCAAGCTATGGAACTGGGACAAGGATTGGCGGTGCATCCAGGTTTTCGAAGGCCACAACCACTACGTCATGTCACTGGCCATCAACCCGAAGGACACAAACACCTTTGCTTCGGCCTGCCTCGATCGCACTGTTAAGATATGGTCTCTTGGGTCGCCCACGCCCAATTTCACGATGGAAGCACACGAAGCGAAGGGTGTCAACTTTGTCGACTACTATCCTCTCGCAGATAAGCCATACATTATCACGACCTCAGATGATAGGACCATTAAGATTTGGGATTATCAGACTAAGAGCTGCATTGCGACCCTCGAGGGTCACACGTCCAATGTCTCATTTGCAGTTTTTCACCCCGAATTGCCAATCATCATTTCCGGTTCCGAGGACTCGACAGTCAAAGTCTGGAATTCCAA
This sequence comes from Lipomyces kockii, assembly GCA_030568215.1. Taxonomy (NCBI): domain Eukaryota; kingdom Fungi; phylum Ascomycota; class Lipomycetes; order Lipomycetales; family Lipomycetaceae; genus Lipomyces; species Lipomyces kockii. The sequence continues at coordinate 81,760 of JAJLTN010000196.1, forward strand.
CACCTACAAGCTTGAGCAAACTATGAACTACAGCCTGGAAAGGGCCTGGTGTGTTTCATATCGAAAGGGAACCAATGCGATTGCTGTCGGTTATGACGAAGGTTCAGTCGTGATGAAGATGGGGCGAGAAGAACCTGCAATTTCAATGGACGCGAGCGGAAAGGTGATCTGGAGCAAGCACGCCGAAGTCTGCAGCAGCGTCATTAAAGGCAGTGACAGCACCAAGGACGGCGAAATTATTGCGCTTCCTCAGAAGGATCTGGGATCCGTTGAAATTTATCCCACGCAACTTATACACTCACCTAACGGCCGCTTCGTAGCTGTCTGCGGTGACGGGGAGTACATTATCTTCACAGCACTCGCCTGGCGTAACAAATCGTTTGGTCCTGGATTACAGATTGTGTGGGCGCAGGACAGCAATATGTATGCCGTTCAGGAGAGTACAACGTCGATTAAGGTATACAAGAATTTCAAGGAAATGTCTGTTGGACATATACAGTTTAACTACAATGCGGAAGGTATTTTTGGAGGCACTCTGTTAGGAGTGAAGGGTAGTGACTGGGTTGGATTGTACGATTGGGATACTGGTCTGCTAGTGAGACGAATTGACGTTGTTCCTAATGAGGTAAGTCAGGACTTGAATACAGTTGCACTTCTTGCTGCTGACGTGAGATAGATATATTGGTCCGATTCTGGCGAGCTTGTCGTGCTTGCCTGCGACGACAGCTTTTACGTCTTGAAGTTTTCTAAGGATGCTTACATTGTCGCTGTCCAAGAGGACCGAGTAGATGAAGATGAGGGTGTCGAAGAAGCGTTCGAAGTTGTTACAGATATCAATGAGACTGTTCGCACAGGAAAGTGGGTTGGCGACTGCTTCATCTACACTACCTCGACGAACAGACTGAACTATCTCGTCGGCGAACAGACTTATACCGTAAGCCATTTCGATCAAGCCATGTACTTGCTAGGCTACATTCCCCGGGATGGTCGCGTCTACTTGGCCGACAAAGATTCAAATGTCATTTCATACGCAGTTTCACTTTCTGTCCTCGAGTATCAGACTGTGGTACTTCGTGGTGATATGGAGCACGCCGAATCTCTTCTCGAGCAGATCCCAACTAGCGAGCGGACTAGAATCGCTCGTTTCCTTGAAGGCCAGGGTTACAAGGAGCTAGCGCTTGAGGTCTCAACCGATCCAGACCACAAGTTCGAGCTTGCCCTATCTCTTGGAAGCCTCGAGATTGCCCAAGAAATTGCGGAAGCTGATTCTTCGGACCACAAGTGGAAGACACTTGGTGATATGGCTCTACAGTCTTGGGATATTGTTTTGGCTGAGAAATGTTTCTCTGCAGTTTCCGACTTGGGCTCGTTACTACTCATCTACACTAGCACCAATAACGAAACGGGATTACGTCAGATTGCTAAGAAAGCTATCGCGTCTGGCGTTCATAATGTTGCCTTCACAGCTCTGTGGGCCGTCGGCGATGTCGCTGCCTGTGCTGATTTACTAGAGAGCACGAATCGCGGACCAGAAGCTGCCTTGTTCTCACTTACATATACGAAGAAGCCAGTGGAAACTATCGAGGGCGAGGAGGACGCAGAAGTCAGTGAAGAGCCTCTAGAAGAAGACGAGGAGATCGCGCAAGAAGCGGAGGAGCCCAGCGAAGAGGATCTCGAATCAGAAGAATAGAGAGCTACATTTTCTTTGTGTTATGTGTACTTTAAAATATTTATATCTATGTCGTGTTAAACGCATTGTTTGATGTATAATGAATGAATTTGCTCGTCTACGCTGTGGTGCCCGTTGTTTCAACAGACACATTGATCTCATAAGTCTCCGATCTATCATCTTTACAGGCTTGTTAAAAACGCAGACACCCTTGATATGGCATCGTCCACAGCGCCAGAATCAGATCCTTCTCCAAGGTTATGTTTACCACCTTTAACGATACCGCTGTGGCTACTCCAGCTATCTTCTGACGTAATGGCTTTCCATCGGCTTATCAAACGCTCCTTATGAACAGTCTCTGGTACAAACTCGTCTGAGCCAGAGTACAACACTAACAGGGGAACATCTATGATACCAAATGTAGTCTTTAACACCTCATCTTCAATATCTGACGAAAAGAAATCGTCGTCGCCAAGTTTCTTCGCGAGGGACACCCAACGGCTTGCTGTAATTGGTGTAGCAAAAAAAAGGTCGGAATACTTTTTAGGTAAAATCTCCTGGCCGCGACCAGTATTCACTTCATTGACCGCAAAATCCAGCATCTCAGTATATCGCTCCGGGAACAGGTGCAACATCGCCTCACGATCGGATACCGGCGCTTGAAGAATACCAGCTGCCAGCTTCGAATTCTCGAAAGAAGTGGTATACCGCGTCAAGTAATATATCGCGTCTTGACATCCAGTCGAATGGCCCATTAAGACAACCCTTCCGCGACGCAAGTTCGAAAAGTAAGAAACGGCTTGCTCAATCTCCGATGCGTCTCTTGCTAAATCTCCGGCACCCCAGCCTCGGTATGACGATGATATGAGCAGCTGCACAAGGCCCCATCCCAAGGAATCTATTGACGCAGCTAACTGTGGAACGTATGGGACGGTGAGTAATCCGTCGCCCAAGCCGCCAACGAAGAGGAGAATGTTCTTGTGAAGCGACCTGGAAGACGTAGCGAATTCGAAGCCGACGAGCCTGGGCGAGTATGCGTGAAGGGTGCCGTTAAATACAGAATTTGAAGTCATTTTGTTAAAGGGTTAATTCGCGACGACACCAGATTGTGGCAATGATGTCCGTCGGCTCATTGGACCCCTGCGAGATTACGATTTACGACCAGGTCTAATCTACAATATGAATTCCTCCTGCCCATTATAATCTCGGCTCCGAACGCCCTACAGTGGAGCCGGGTAAACGCTTTGTTTATCTCATCTGACGCGTAAATTTGGAAGTGACGTCGGACACCGACTTTGCTCCAGCGGCTCGTAGCTATGCCCTTTCCCGCAACTCCGTCACCACGCCAGTAAGACTTTCGTCGCCACTTCTGTGCACACTGCTAGCATTAGTCCTGAGAAGATTGCTGATCGAAAATACATGACGAGTCCTACCACGCCGTCTGGGGCTGCACATGCACCGTTTCCGTCTTTTGCATTTGCGGCACTGTTGAATGAGGGCAATGAAGACCAATCGTCCTCGCTGGTTCACTCCGCTGGCGGGCGCGTCGCGATTTCAGACGAAGAACAGGAGTTTCTAGACGACACAATTGCACAGATGATTACGGGACCGCCTGTGCGACAAGATATTCTAGAACAAAATCGTCCTGCTTTACCTGAACATTTAGTAGGTCAACTATGGACGCCTAGTGTGGGTATTCGACTACAACAAGAGATTTCGAATGATGAACAGGACACTGAAGCACCCAGAACGCCAGTTAAAGATGAGGCGGAGGTTGGTACTAGTACGACTGCAGTCACGCCTTTGCCAGACGATATTGTGGCGCGGATCTCTCAACTGCAACTTCGCGAGGGGCAACCGACAATAGAGCTGCCAAAGGAGGAGTTTCCAAAGCCAGCTGCATTACCTGCCGATAACTCAAATAAAACATTACTGCTACTGTCGCCGCTTTCACAAATGCACGTGTTTTCGCGGAAATGGGTCGCCAAGAGTTATTTGGCGTCAATTGTCGAAAGACCGCAGCGTCTGAACTCGAGCGCAGTGGGCATTGGGGCGGCGATCACACTCGCCGGCGCTGACGAGTATTTGCTTGAATCTTCAGTCGCAACAGTTGACCTGGAGGAGTGCCCGCATGTGATGAAGGTCCATGGAAAGAGGTGGCCTAGCAGACTGAAGAGCTTGTGCCGGTCGGCACCAAATAAGCTGAACGATAACAAGCTAGAGGTACCCGAGGGTTGGAACTCAGGAGATATTTATTTATCTGAAGGCACAGCTTCTGCATTGGAAGGTGTTGTAGCTGCGGTTGAGACTGCGGTGGATAGAGTATTCGACGATACTTATGGATCGGTGAGGCGGTGTTTTGTTAGTGTTAGACCCCCGGGTATGTTCTATGAATCAATCGCCAGTGTGCATTAGACTCTAATATATGTAGGCCATCATTCTCATCCTTGTACTCCATCAGGATTTTGCTTGATTAATAATGTTCATGTCGGTATACAGTATGCTGCGGCAAAGTATGGCCTGACGCACGCGATAATTCTCGATTTTGATCTTCATCACGGCGACGGCAGTCAAGATATTTGCTGGAAATTGTCAGGCCTTGAAGAGCATGACGATGAATTTTACACAGATGAAGAAAATTCACAGCAAGCGGGGGAGCCTGAATGGCCTACAAATAAGGCCGGTCCGAAGGTTGGATACTTCTCATTACACGATATTAATTCATTTCCTACCGAAGTAGGATACGCGACGGCTGAACAAATAAAAAACGCATCGACGTGTATTATCGCACATGATTTGTGTATTTGGAATGTGCATATGGAGCCATACTCGACGCCCGAAGAATTTGACGAATTATACACTAACCGCTATTCTGAGCTCTTTGAACGTGCGAAACAGTTCTTGCGTGCAGCGAAGAAAAGATCCCCGATATTTGACGGCAAGAAAGAGTTCAAAGCCGGTGTATTCCTATCAGCCGGATTTGATGGATCCGAGTTTGAAGACAAAGGAATGCAACGTCATGATGTCCATGTTCCCACCTCGTTTTACTCACGGTTCACTCGCGACGCAGTCACGCTGGCAAATGAATTCTGCGATGGTCGAGTCATTTCGTTACTTGAAGGTGGATACTCCGATGCCGCGATTGCCAGTGGTGTGATGTCGCATCTACTTGGACTGCAAGGTCATGAATGGACCAATGAGTATGCTACGTCGGCAGTGGTTCGACAGCTGGAAAAGGGATGTAAGCCTCGATGGTCGGCTCCAAAAACAGCGCAAGCAAATGACAACTGGATTGTCCAGGCTATTAAGCTAGGAAGAAGTTTCAGACATGCTGGGTCGTCCGTTCCGTCGTCGCCGCCTTCATCCACCACATCTACTCCAAAGAATCAGCAAATCAGCAGCGTCATTAGCGGAACACCTGCCGGACGAATGGTCCTCAGAGATAGAAAGAGCACGCCGGTGTACAGTCACACACAACGAGCACCTGGAACTACATCCAAGTCGAGTTCGCCGTTAGTTGAACGGAAACCTCAGAGAGTTTGCCCAACCACGATTGATCAACAAGAACAGACACCTGCCATCCCGAAACATAGAATAACGCAGAGAGAGGATGGAACCTGGACTATTGTCGAGCAAATGCATAATCTTAATATTTAATTATTTGTTTAATCGCCAGGTCGTATACGATAATAGTTTCCAAGGCTAGCTTGTGAGATTAAATCGCTCTTTTAATGTGGGTTACGATATAAGTGAATATGTATTCTATGAAAGTCTTGTAGTTTTAGTAGGCGCAACTGGTTTTGTATTCTACATGCTATATACTCTGTCTCGATCTTTGCGTTAGTTAATTGTTTGTATAACTAGTTACAGTTAGTTAATTTATTATATGCTTTACAGACGTATAACTAATATGGATCGAGTTGTGATTGTCATCGACTATCAGTAATACTTGCGAATTGCAATAGCCAGAAACTAATAACTACTGTCATTCACGAGAGAATGTTAGTCCTGGCCTGTGCGAACCTCCATGAACACCTCGATATGCGCCCAGTCTAGGTCGCACAATCTGTTCCCTCCTCGGAAATTGCCCCACGATCACGATTAGGCACAGCTTATTCCGTACTCAAGGGAATGGGATTAAGAAGCTGTGCGTCAGTGTCTATATTATCTGCTCAATAGCAACGGTCTGATGCGTGCACATATTACGCACCATCCCATACAGCTTCAGTCTCCAATCAGTTGCCAATATATAATGTGCGTTTGAAAAGTTACACTCCTCATTTCAATCTATCGTGTGGTGCTGCGTAGTGCTATCTTCACACGCACTGACGGCAGTCGAGGTAGATCTCCAGACTTCTTTGTCCCAATTTGCGCATAACTAACAAAGCGCTGGTTCAAATCATCCACAAGCACCAAATACATGTCACGATTCCCCAAGCCAAGCAACTTCGCGTAAATATGAGTCGCAAGGTCGTCTGATCTACTCAGAAATTACTGCATTAATAAATCTCCTTTTGTCGCTCGTCTTCAGATCTGAAGATCGTGGATACTGTTACTGTGTGCGAATATGCGACAGGCTGAATTATTGCAGTCGGTTTCGGCATTACAGGTCTCGCGCGACGCGTTGAGATCATGTGGATTACCGATCGCGCGACGACTTGTGGAGAGTGGCATGAGTACACAACCGGGGCGGAGGTATTACTTTTGGCGGTCATGGATTAGCCACCGATTATTGGATCCTGATAGTGACCAGTATCGGTGCTTTTGGAGGAGGTCGAAGGCTAGGAAAGAGAGAATGCAGACATTGGAATTTATTCTGCAGTCAGACGGGGTTGGTCTCTAGACTCTCGTGGCTTCGAAGACAATATTTTGTGCATTAACTGCAATGTAGACTTCCAGTTTTGTTGAGGAAAGAGTGCTTAGCGGGTTGAGTGATCAACTCTTGCAGAAGGGTATGGAACGTGAGCATTGGGATTGGCACTGCCACGATCGCTTACGGCAATAGATCGCTATCGAAAGCCTTATATCTCTCGTGACATCGTTGCCTTTGATCTTGAAATTGTCGACTACGCGGCGAAATATGGTACTGCCAGATCTCTGCATAAAGTCAGAAAGCAAGGTACAAAGCGAAAGGAAACAAGAGAGAGAATTGGAGCGTTTGATGAATCTCAGATTCCGGTAATTACTACGAGTACAACGGCTTCGCGACAGTATGATAGGGAGTCTGGGCAGCTGCCTGCGTCTACAGTGAAGCAGTACTTTGCGGAGTTGTTGGTGCCTGACAAGTGGTCTGGTGGTGGAAATGTGATTGCTGAGAAGTTCATTAAGGATTTACTTGACATTGACCGGTCCATTACTGTCACAATTGATACGGCGGCTGCAGTCAAGAATGCGGTGCCAATTGTGAAGACGGAGATAGTGCCCTGCGCGATGATTCCCGGACTTTGGCCCTTGTCGGAAGGGTGCAGGCAAAACACCAGTCGCGTAAAGAAGGAGGCCCCGACCAAGGACATTATTTTGCCATCCCCTCGGGAGCCAGGCCAATTTCCTGTGACTGTCGCAATCACGCACTCGGATTCCCCGGTCGATGACGTCACGTTAGCCGGAGGTCCACTTTATCTCGCAAAATTACGTGATGCCAAAAAGGCTGAAGAGTCAGTTGCGCAACAGGAGGCCGCATACAACGCGCCGGAAAAGCATGCAAATGCTGAGCAACAATCTGAATCTGTGGCTGTCTTGGGAGCTGATGAAGCTATATCTGTCGATTCTATTGCTGCTATCGCGAAGAGTAATCAATCGAGCGAAAAATTTGATGAGCCATCTGCGGACAAGAATATCGTTCAATCTGAAGTCGCCGCTGCGGCACAGAGCAAGACAGAGATTAATGGATCCGATGCGGCTACTCTCAAATCTGCGACCGCTGGACAGGTACATGATATGGAAGATGCGGTGAAGAAGGTTGAGGAACGCGCAGGACATGCTGGCCCCAAGACACCTAGGGAGAAGCACACTTACAAGGCTACAGAATTGGTTATGAGTACTGACGCTGAACAGCCCACGTGTCATACAGAGCATCAAGGAACAACTGATTCTGAGCGAATCAACACGGTATCAGTCCAGGAAGCCATAATGTCTGAAGATAATACATTCGACACAGCGGGATATCCAGATATCGACCATGTATTAGCAGAGACCGGAAAAATGAAGGAATTCATGAATCGGTCCGAGGTCGAGGCTATTCAGACTGACATCATTAATCGCTCAGAGATCGAGACTGTCCCGGAAAAGGAACCTCTTAATCCACCTGTTGAGCTGGAGCACCTTCAATCTGAGCAGAAGCAGATCAGATCGGATATTGAGTGGCTAAAGTCTGAGCATTCACAAACCGTGCGGTCAGCACTGGAAAATGGGGTATTTCCAGGTTCAGATACTGAATGGGTTAATGGGTCATCAAGCACTCGCGGGGTGGCGGCAAAACGTCAACGCCACACGTTCGAGAGCAGAACTATAACTCTGGATGAACAATCTGACATGTCTGAGAGCACGGAACGACAAATGCAGGAACCTACCGAAGATACAGCGGGAGGTAATCCTGAGCCCCTGGGAGTGCTCAAGAAGACACTAGAATCCGTCGTCAGTAGGCAGACCGAATTCCAGGCGAAATTAGATTTCGCCGTCAGCAGCCAAACAGATCTCGAGAAAGAATTACACTCGTTGCGATTTTATCGCGATTCAGAGATTCAATCTTTGAATAAGACTATAGCACAATTACAGCATCAGGTTGCGCAGGGCAAGAAAGGGAATAGCTTTCCTGATGACTATCGGTCGGAGATTCAGTATTTGCAGAAGACTGTAGGTCAACTACAGCACCAGATTGCTCAGCCCAAGGATAACGGTGTACCGGAAGATAGGTTCCATTTTACAGCTGCGATTGAGGGTGCAGATGGAAAGAAGCTGGAATCTATGAATGTCAAGAACGAAGAGAGAGGAGCCACGACAGTCAGCGAGGCAGAGGATTCTGGTCCGCCGAGAAAGCGCGGAAATGGGGCAGGTTGTCCGCCTAATGAGAATGCTACCGAGCAAAGTGCGGATATGTTGGTTATAACTCCCGCGCTTAGCGAAGTTCGCATGAAGATCGTTCCAGAATTTGCCAAACAACTGTTCCCCCAGGCCCCCGAATTCGCCTCTAATGCGTTTGGCCAATTATCGAGAAGTGAAACGCGTCGGGTCACGGCTCTCGCGAATCAAGGATGGGTTCTCGTGTCTATTGCGCAGGACGGCAGTCTGATTTTCCAGAAGAGGCCGGGACGTAGACCGACAAGTGTGAAGCTTGCCGTCAAAGTGCTCGGGGTTGTCATAGTAGTATCTAGTGTGATCTTGACAATGTTAGTCGGATACGGGTACACGACGATGATCTAGACAGTAAGGCTAGTAATGCTGCCTTTCATGAATTTTATTGCATCGTTTTGTAAATAGCAAAACCTATACATGACATGGGTTATGTTTGGTGAATATGGTGTTATGCGAGTTTGTGTGGACTTTGTTTGGAATCTGGTAATTTGCAATAAATCCCTAATTAGAAAGGACACAACGCAGCATTTGCCTCTTGTGAAGCTGCGAGATGTGCTACGTATGATGGTACGGATTTAAGCACGTCACGCATATGCGAAATTCCGCTCGACTCGCGAACGAACTCGTTTTGTATATGCCCGCCGGTCAAATAGAATCGATTTAAACCGTCAAAAGTACCAAGTTACTGACTCTCATTTTAACCATTTACTCATTCACACATACAACCTTGCATAAGTATCAACATTATTTGGCATAAATTATCCCACCGCACCGTCGTATCTCACATGAACTATTAGATCCAACGTATCTTACACGTCCCCAACACGCCTCTGCGACATCAACCACCTCAGTCGATGAGTAATTAACGCTCCATCAAAGGGGCATCGTCGTGACCCTCGCGGACATTTTCCAAGACCTCCTGAAGACCATTGTTTCTGTGGGCCAGGCCACTGAATCCGGTTGCGAGCATGATAATTGCGGACTCAATGGTGACGATAGTCGCGATGATAACCGCAAAGATCCATTGGAGTGCGAACGTCTTCTCGACGATCTGGCCAACCGCCAAGCCCCAGGTCAAGAACGCGGAGGCAAATCCGAAACTCCAGTCAGCAAAGACAAGCAATGCGGTGGAAGGGACAATGAGAAGGGACCAGATAAAGATGTTGGCGAAGACGCGGGCAACGAGGTTATTGCTGTGCACGGCGACCGCGCCCGACCAGAAGAGGGCGAAGAGAGTCCAGGCGAATGGCATTGCGGCCGCACCGATATGGATCGTAAGCCATTGGGTGGGAGGATTTATAGTGTGGGTGCGCTTCTGCCAGTATAAGCCGCCTGTGAAGAGAAAATTCAAGATCACGATGAGTAAAGCGACAACGAGATGACCGTGGGCAATGAACAGAAGCCAGATAAAGTGCAGAGTGTTGAAACTGGTGTTGGTTAGCTTAAGAATCATATGCCTGCCGTGGAACGAACTCGTACTTACACTGTAACATACCAGCCGACCTCCTCGGCAGGCTTTCTGGTAACCTCGTTACCTGCGAATAGCTGGTGCAGGTAGACGACCTGAGCCAAGTAGGCTGCAGCCCAGAACAGGAGCAAGAAAAAGAAGTTGGGTGTGAACGGCGTATGATCTAGATGAAACACGGCATTATGGTTCTCTCCCGCTACACCACGGCCGGCGAGGTAGAAGAAATTGATAACAATTGAGACTATAAAGGATATAAGGACAGCAGTTCGCTGAGTCTGAATTCTGTTTGGACGAGGCATTTTTGGCTGTATTAATCGGCTACCTAATGACAGTTTGATGCGATAGTTGAACAGAAGTGAGAAGCGAACAAATCAACGAGTGTGATCATATATATATATATAAACACATAGAGACGCAGACACGTCATCTTGCGTCGCGAAAGAATTGCGGGATCACGAGGCCGTTGAATTACGTGTGTCGTAAAACAGGCGCCGGATCAGTCAGTCCAGAACTAAAGCTTGCGCTAGCAGAGAAGGAAGAAGAAAATCGTGGGCACCGAATGCCTCCGCCCGGAACGGCGGGACGGGGAAGCGTGCAGTGATCTCCATGTCTACGCACGAAGTGCGCAATCGAACAAAAAAGGCTTGGGGTATAGGATCATCAGCGATGACGATCCCCGCTGAATATGACACGTTTTTGGCACATGAAGTCGACTTACAGGCAAAGCATATCTCTCCTGATGTGCCATTGATCGCAACATCTTGCAGAGTAATATTGATGGTCCTACTATATTCATGATTTGAGTATTAATCAAGGTAGATACGATGTAGTCTACTTTATACTCCTGTCAGTGGTTCCTGCACAATGATTAGCGACACCAAACCAGATATCAATTATATGACGTCATGTTCTAGCCACCCCAACTGTCTAATAACTAAGTTTTCTGGCTCGGGTTGTATTTGGTCTATGCAACTCACCCAACCTATCACAGGCCACGAACCCAGGAGTTTTGGGTACGAGGCTTGTCGTCGTCACAAGCCGTTGATTTCGCGTACACAAAGAGCAAATATATAGATACTTTGTGACGTGATTACTTCTTGCAATGACCGTAATAGAAAATGCTAGCGACATCTTCGTCTTTCGTAAGGACGTGGATGTGGATGTGGGACAAGTGGGTACGAATTGCGAAAAATCTCAAGAAGGTGCGTTAAGATGATGGGCGCGAACTGCTGTAGAGTGCCAAAGCTCAGTGCATACGCGGTTAGGGTACGCCTTGCTATCTCCCATCCTGCCCTTGATATCTTCACCCAACCCAGCGGCGGGATCGAAACGCAAGAGTTCACCGCCCAAAAGTGGATCTTCTTCCCCACACCCGACCCGACCCAGCCCCTTCCTCAGGCCTGTGACCGCACATCGGACCATCGCATCGCATCGCGGTCGCGAAAGTCAATTGTTCACGCAGCCTAAACAAACAAACACGACACGACGCGATGAGCTACTCGCGTCCGCACCTGCACCACCAGCTGCTCAACCATCCTCCGCAGCCGCAGCCGGCGCAACCGCAACATCCGCATCTTCAGCAGCATCCGCACCAACTTGCGCCTCCCCAACAGCCCCAGACACAAGCGGTCCAGCAGATCCAAGCGGTCCAGCAGATCCAAGCGGTCCAGCACCATCAGCAGCTGTCTCTTCACCAGCAACAGCAGCAACAGCACATTCCGATTCTCACCCACCCACTACATCACCAGCCGCCGTCTCCGACCGCCCAGGCCCAGTACAGCTCATCGAGCGCCCCGTCCCAGCAACAGCAACGGAGCGCATCGTCAGCTGCGGCAATGGCGGCGAACGACGGCGGTAGCGGCTCAGGCAAGAAGAAGACACAGCAGTCGTGGGTGTGGAATTACTTCTCCAAGATCCCTGGTCAGGACGGCATCATGTACGCCGTCTGCCAACTACCCAGCGCTTCGCCAGGCAGCGGCAAGGGTAAAAACAGACGGAAAGACGCCATTGATGACGAGGAGGAGGAGGAAGAAGAAGAAGATGTCGATGTTAACGGAGGCATACACACCCACAACCGTCCGCGCCGGTCGACAGATTTTATGCGAGAAGTAGTGGGGGTGAATGCATCTGGCGATAGACCAGCGGGCTCGGTGGGCAGTCAGGACGATGCAAATGGGAGCGGAGGAAAATGCAACGCACAGTACAAGTATATCCAGGGTACGAAGAACTTGATTCGTCACCTCATTCGAACACACAATATCTTTAAGACCACGGCCCCTGCCAGTGCACACGACATTGCTGCTCTAGCTGCCGCTGCTGCTAACCCAAACGCGAACAGTTACCCGTATGGCGATGAACAGAGGGGTGGAAATGCTGGCGGATCCAACGGTGCGGATTCTCGATATTCGTGGATGTCTGCCGATTCACTCTCGGGCGGCCCATCTTCTACTTCGTTCATGTCCGCGGCCGCTCCAACCTATATGATGCAAGACCCGAGTCCCATGCCTCCTCCCACGACCAACAAGCTGAAGCACTGGAGTGATGAGGAATTGATTGCCTTGCTTCAAGCGCACCACGATGTCAGGTCTGCTCGAGGGAGCGATGCGGAGTTTCTCCCGCTTGACGATCTGGTTGAGGATACATACACCGCATTCTGTGCACGACAGGAACATGTTCTTCAACAACATCAGCAGCAGCAGCCTCATGCCGCCGATGACAGTGAAGTAGCAGACCAGAACATCCGACGACCGCCAAAGGCTGTATACGACAAACTGTACGGGCTTGTTTCTAGCTATAAATTTATCACCGACTACGAGGAGGATCGTATCAATCGTGAGCGATCTGCCATTGGCACAGCAATCGCAACGAATAAGAAGCCATGGTGGGATATGAGTCCCTCTGACCATCGCCGGGTTCTTGGAAAGAACAGGGTACGTTATCGAGGTATGTTGAGATTTATTTTACAGAAACCGCTAACGAATTTAGACCTGGTTAAGTAAGTCTGTGTACAATACTGTCGCGATATTGATGCCACAGTCTCTTCTCCGCCGTAACGGAACTCGACCGTCCCGTCGTAACGGTGAGGAAGACGGTAGTGATGTCTCTGAATCTGATTCTCCAAATGTGTCACGCACCGCGGCTGCGTCTGCCCACAAACGCAGGCGCACACGCACGTCTACTGCAGGAAGTCAGGCTACTCCCACGAGTGGTCGCAAAAAACGCAATCGCGCGGAGACCTTACTGCGTACTCTTGCAGACGCAATGCACGATGTTAGTGGGTCAGAGGAAGAACTGGACGAAGCTGAAGCTGAACTACTTGGTGCGGCTACTACTGGTAGGCGTCGGGCTCGCAGCGGAGGTAATTTTGAGAGACAGATGTTAACCGAGCAGGCTGCCCAGACCAGCTTGCTCCGGACGCTGGTCGAGCAGCAGACTAGAATGATGGGTGCTTTGGAGCAGGCACTACGAGGCGCCGAAAACAACGGATAGATTATGGGCAGTGTAGGATTTTTTGAGTGGCAGTCGGAGGGAAATGGTTGAAAAATATTTGATTAACTGCTTAAGAATTTAAGTTTTGTGTTATTTTGTAACGAGTATTGGTTTGTGCAATGCTACTGATGTACTCTTTTGGTTCTGTGTAAAGTAGTGTTCCTCGATTTCATGTATTTGTATGTATTCCGACCATAATATGGTCTAAGAGTTGTTGTATGTTGTTGATTAGTTAGTACGCCATATAAAGCCTAGTTTTTGTTGCTAGTGTACCTGACGTTGTCCGGTTTGGGAGATGCAACTCGTATTCGTATCGTCCAAAAATACAGTATACTTTGCAAGAGATGTTTAGGGTTAGGTTCCCTAAGTTTGGCGCACATTATTGTAGAGCATTCTGCCCTAACTGCTTGTTTTGCAGGGACACCTTTGTGATTCAGCCGTACCAAAATAAGGTTTTCGTTGTAATTATCAGATCTGCGATATACTCATATCAGGCGTCGAGACGCCAATATCTGACTATTGGCTCGAAATTCATATATTCTACGCGAAATGCAAGTATTTGGCACGCACTGCTTGAATAAATCAGGAATTTCGGACAAATAGTTGCGCAATAATGCAGATATAGCTCTACGTTCCAGCATCTAGATATATATTTTTATTTCGGTCGCTCACTTGCCGCTTGTATTCCGCATTATCGCAAACTCTTTGGGTCAGAAAATGTCTGATAGCGCGTCAACTATCTCAGCCGAATCAAGCGAGTCGTCGCAAGGTGCGATGACCTCTGCTCGCGTGGTTAAAGTTGCAGTTGTTGGTACTGGTCTTGCGGGTCTTGCCAGTGCGTATTATTTAGCTACAGCCAGTAATTCATGTGTTCAATATAAAGTACATTTATTTGACAAGGTAGGAGACCAGATATTTTTAACGTTATCTATTGCTACCTATATGTTAGAATTCTAATATCGGATTCGACTCGTCGTCAGTTACAGCAACAGACGTAGACGGCGTCTCCCGGCGGATAGACGTGCCCATGCGCTCGTTCGCCGGTGGCTATTACAAGCGTATCATTTCGCTCTACAAATCCCTCGGTCTTGAATTTCACGACGCGAAGTTCACGTACTCGTTTTCCGAACTGGAAGAAGAATCCGGCGATGCGAAGACGTACTTCTTGTATGGCGGACGGGCCGGTACTTTTCGACACGGAGGCCGACCATCCCAACGGCGCAGGCTAATGTGGATGTTGGATTTGGTTGCAGTTGCGTTTTGGTATATATATTTCACGATCATAGCGGCGTTTTCAACGCCGAAAGGTGGTGTTTCGTTTGAGAATGAGGTTATTCCACCGCAAGTACCGCACAAGAAGCGGTTCGGAAGTGAGGAAGCACAAAAAAAGTACGGAACGTTGGATACCGATGATGAAAGTTCTGTCGAGGATGGTAATAGGGAGATTGAGTCGTTGCAGGAATTTTCCCGACGATGGCACGTTCCGGCGTGGTTTTTGAACAGATTCGTGGTATCGCTGTTTTCCGCGATGTCCACTTGCGACGCAGAGACAATGCTAAACGCGCCTGCGGCGGATGTTATTGATTACAAGAGAAAGTCATTTGGGAAGCCACATTACGTATTAACTGACAACAGTAGATCAGCTGTTGCGGCTTTCACAGCACCGTTACCGAAAGAGAACATTCATCTCGGCGTGGCCGTCAAGGCAATGCTTTCGGAAGGAACCACTTGGACTATTCGAACTGTTGAGGATGATTATCATCATTTCTCGCATGTCATTTTAGCGACTGCTCCTTCTACGATTGCTGAACTGCATAGGCCGCTAGTGCCGGTGTTTCGGCATGTGAAGGCGAATTCAGTGAGGGTGGTCGTCCATACAGATGACAGGGTGCTCAATTTTCTCGAATCTGACGATATTCGAGACCTTAACCTACTCAAGACTAGCACAGGTACCGAGACGACTCATGTTCTGTTCCCAGGTATTTACCAAACCACCAGTCCCGCTCCACTAAACGGTGACGGTGGCGAAGACTATGGAGGCAGAATCGCAAAGGACAAAGTTGTCTCAGAAAGTGTTTTTGAAAGAGTCCTCAGAACGAACGGCCTCGTTAACGCTGTCGACAAGATGCGGAGAAGACAAGGGCGGCACAACGTCTGGGTCGCGGGAAGCTGGATGTGGGATGGTCTCGTGCTGTTGGAAGGATGCGTTGCTAGCGCGGAGGCAGTTTGCGAAGGTATTCGACGGAAGTCCGAAGATCAGCGAGTACTTCTACCAAAGGGGATTGTTTAAATGTCTGGCATTTGAGATTGTGTTGTTGTTCATTTCGTCATGTATTATTTTTGGTTGATCCATGTGCATAGTAATGCCCTTGGGCAGGTATCAGCGGATGGTGTTTGCATTTTAGTCGTGTATTTTTTATTTTTTTATTTTGGAATTTTGGTATAGACTTTGTGAACATCCTTTGACTTAGAAATGCATGTCTTTGGATAGAAGCTAGTATTTTTTTAGATATATAGTTATATAACGTAGGTCACAAGCGAGCGGTTCACACAAGTGAACGGTTCACTTTCCAGGACTCTCGAACAAAAACTTCAATTATAGAACCACAACGCTACAAATCATTTAAAACTACTCCGATCGTCTTGTTGAGACGTTTCTATTACAATTTGGCATGTGCGCGCGTCGTGATGTGGAATTGAACCGTTCACTTGTGTGAGCCGGCTTGTGACCAACGTGATGTACACATCAATTTACTTCGCGGCTAGATTTGAAGACGTAAGGTTAGGGATTGTCGATGACGTAACTGCGGGCATTTTGTACGTCTAACTGACTCTGGTTCTCCTGTCCCTGTTGCATCACGATTTATATTCGTTTATATCGACGATTCATTCGAGCTGCGTGATTAGGGGGTTGGTATCATCCGAACTCAATGTCATCAAGGCCGTCGAGTTATACAAGACCATCTGCAACGAACACGATGCCGATGAATCCGGACGGTGTACCGTCGGAGCCGCCGCCTCCGTATTCACTTGAAGCCGATGGCACGAACTCGTTTACAATGAATCGGCCGCAGCAGAGTCCGCCTCCTCTACCTCAGAATACTCGACCGCAACAGAGGCCGACTCAGAAGCCGCAGTCGGGACCGTCGAATTCGCGGCCGCAGAATCAGTCGATGCATGTGAATTATCTGCCAGACCAGAATTACGTGCCTCCATTGCCGCCTCGTCCTCAGCGCCGCCCATATCGTAACTACATTCCAGCAGCTGACGGGAAATTGCTTTATCCGACTGGGTATCATTGTGAAAAATGCGGGAACACGGGTTATAAATACTCCACTGGGCTTCCTTGTCGAAGATGTTTTGAACGTTTTGCGGCTCCACAGTCGCCGAACGTACATACTCTCCAACCAGCTGCGAGTTCGCAGTGGTATTACCCAAATCCGTCTGCTTGCTGCAGCGCTCCGGGACCGGCAAGAATCGTGCATCCTGGTGATCCGAGTATAGGTGGGGTACTGTGCGGCGCATGCAAAGGCCGGGGCGTGGTAGATCAATTTGGACTTGGTAGCACGTTGGGTGGGATGCTAGGTAGCTTGACCACTTGCAGAGTGTGTAAGGGCGTTGGAAGGTTACTGTAATAAAGGATGTTTTTGATTTATGTATATATTATGCTAATGTTTGAGAAGTCGGCGGATGGAGTTAGTAAATTTGGAGTATGGATTTGTTATTATTAGTTTGTAGATCTAGTCTATAGGATTATGCAATGGCTCAATTTGATTATATAAATGAAGTTCGTGATCTCGATTTCTCTTTTGGTGACGTAATTCGCAGGATTGTCGCAGCTAGTCTATGCATTAGTAAAGTATGAAAGTTGTAACTACAGCTACCTGAATTAGTATAGCCCACATATTGTCCTTCGCCAAGGATTCTGTCATCGACGCGTGGATTGTGCCCTCGCGATTCTTTTCTGCAACAGATGTCGCCATAAATAACCCTTGCCCCAGGAACGCCGTGGCAACTAACACATTATAAATCACCGTGGACTGCGTCATCCTGACGAAAGCATACAAGCAAATATAAATTGCCCTCCGTTCCGTTCCTTAGCATCTTTGGCTCAAATTTTGAGAAGTACATTTGTTCTTAGTGCGCATTTGGTAGTACAATTTGAAAGATGAGTTCGCACGAGTATCAGTTCAACGTTGCAATGTCGTGCTCCGGTTGCTCCGGCGCCGTCAATCGTGTGCTCGGCAAACTTGAGGGTATGTTCCTGCTACATAATTTGCAGTGGTCGTGCTCTAATATTTTGTATAGGTGTAAACGACATAAAGATTACTCTTGAAGACCAGAAAGTAGTCGTCAAGACCAATGATAACTTGTCCTACGATACTGTCCTGAACCAGATTAAGAAGTCTGGAAAGGAGGTCCGCAGCGGCGAGGTCATTGCTTAGGCTCTTTCTGAACGCATTTAGAGTCGTGAGGGAAATAACGTGATAATACGAAGACGCATGTTCGCCTGCAGCTGCCATGAATATGATGGGCCTGGAGTTTTGTAATGGGATTATTGGTTTATAGTGAGCAAATTAGGTTTTGTAGTAATATACCGTTCTTATGAAGGAATAGTATGAAATAGTAACTATAACGGAATTTCCTTGCCAGTGTTAAGCTCCCATTTTTCACTAGTTGCTACCGACAATTATTGTATAATGTGTATTTTTTTTTCATTTTGGGTTTCGATATTAGAAGGCAGTGGTAAAGTACTTTCATTGCATTTCCATCATCGTCTGTTCTTCTACTTGCCCGAGATTACGAAGAAACGTTACCCGACCCCACTTATGTTTGAGCATTGTTCAGCTGCTCACGGATGAGTTAGCGCCTCTTCAGAGTTCTTTTTTCGGGTATCCTTCGCAATAAACGCGAAGCTAACTTGCCAACGGAACCAAAGCAAACGCATATACTATTTACATGTCTATTTTTGCCAGTTGAGAATAGAACCTTAAAGTTGCAATTCATTTGCGTAAGAACGTTAGGTGTCAAGTAAAGTCGGCTCTGCAAAATCTTGAACGTAAATAATAGGGAGGTTCAGCAACCATTTTTACGCCGTAAATTTACCCCAAATAAAACCCTTGCCCAGGTGAGGTCGCGTAATTTTGAAAATTCGCGTCAGCACCTTTTTACGGCGTAAATTTCCG
>JAJLTN010000198.1:0-29633 GCA_030568215.1 Lipomyces kockii
CAAACCCATGAACTGGCGTAAATTTTCGCGATCAAATTTTCGCGAGGAAAAAGTGGGGGGGGTGGGTAAGGGTTATTTGGCGTAAATTTACGGCGTAAAAATGGTTGCTGAACCTCCCTAATATGTGCTATCCTACGCCGCATACTGCGCTTACCTAACCGGTGTATGTAAGTTACGTCAAGCTCATGACAGTACATATTCATTTTGAGCTACCGTCCTTTGGGTTCGTTAGTCTGACCGCACCATTTATGCGCCACCTGCTCTCGAGCGGCATTCCGGTGACGCTACTCGTAAAATCTGACATGGTCAAGTTGTAAGTCGGCAAGTAATATAAATGTAACAGTGCGCGGACAATGCGATTAGCGTTCTCATCTCACACCGCTATACTAATTGCCAATTTGCAGCAATGACATCGTTTTCTGCTACCACATATTCCTCGAAGGATTATTCCGACTTTCGACCAAGCTATCCGCCGGCGGTTTACACAACACTTATCGACTACCACAAAGGCCCGCGCAATCTCGCTATCGACTTAGGATGCGGACCGGGAACGGGAACATATCCTCTCACCTCCTACTTCACTAAAGTGATAGGCAGTGATCCTTCCAGTGTCATGATTGAGCAGGCCCGCAATGCATTAGCTGCAAAGAGCCAATCGAATATGCAATTCGTGGTGAGTCCCGCAGAGGAGATTAGCTCGTATATCGATACGCCGGGATCGGTTGACTTCATCTCAGCGTCGCAAGCCGCGCATTGGTTTCAGCACGATAAATGGTTTAAGGAATGTGCGAGGGCGTTGCGGCCGGGTGGAACGTTGACGTATTTTGGATATAAGGATCATTCCTATGTTGGTAATAAGATTGTTAACGACATCATGATGGACTTCAGCTACGGCGATAAGTATCTTGGTAAGATGTGCTGGTGGGGGTCTATTTGCAATTTGTGGATTATGAGCCTAACGCCGTATTAAGGTCCATACTGGGAACCAGGAAGGAAGCTTTTGCGGAATCAATACAGAGATTTTGTTCCACCATCTGATTTATTCACTGACGTCCAACGCATTGAATACAACGCAGGAGAATCAGACCCTTCGGGCCAATTGATGGCCCAAGTGATGACATTAGATGCTAGCGAAAGTTATGTACGGACGTGGTCGAGCTTTCATAATTGGCGCAAGGATTATCCTGGCGAAATTGCTAGACGAGACGGAGGACAAGGCGATGTTGTTGACCGATTGATTGACCGAGTAAAAAAGGTCTCCGGGTGGACCGAAAAGACAATTTTACAGGTCGAGTGGTCTAGCATCATTGTACTAGCTAGGCGTCTTTAGAGAACATGGACCTGTATCATAATGGCACTCACAAAGACACTCCTAGCTGTAGTAATATTCTCATTAGTTTTTAACGGTAGATAACCCTGAAATGCGCCGTAACCTCATTGATCCTTACTGTGGTCTGTTTGTATTAATAATAACATAATCTAACATGCCGCACAAAGGACAGACTGGATATATCACGATAAGATTGGATTCTCCAGATATATTGCCTTATAAAACTAGAATTTGTGAGATCGAAAATATCGTCCGCGGCATGGCTAGAGACAACACCCTCCGGGCCACTATCTCCAATGCGTGGTATCTCAAAGCCATAACTTAATCAAATGTAATCACAGACAAAGCAAATTTTAACTATTCGTGACAGGCGCAGTGACAGAACCAGATTAGAGGTATTTATACCAGCCATCATACATCAACACGCTGAGTTGTTTCAGTTCTCTCCTCCAAATCCTTCACCAGCGTTGTATGTTCTAATAGATACTAATTACCACTCAACGTGGACATTAACAACTCTCTTCCGCCGTCTATTCCAAGGAAACTTAAATGCGATAGCGCGTCCAATCGAGCGCCGTGACTTTGAGAAAAACGATCGAATAAGCGACACCATGATTGCTGTCGCAGTGCTTCGTCCACTGGGAAGGTAAGTCGTGTAAAATGAGCTCGACGAGCTATAGAAATTTGCTCGCGGTGGATGGCGGTGTCTTCGTCGAAAATGAAGGAATCGTGGGCGGCGGACAAGACGAGTTGGCGGAACTGGTGGAACGTAGCGAGGCGCGAGAGCAACTGACAGCAGTGACCGAACTCCCATTATACGTTAAACCGTAGCTAATATATCAAAGTGCTCAGAGCATCTATCTGACCACTTCGGTTTCAAGCCGGTATAATAGGCACTGCGGCGGACGAAGTACGTTGGGTACGAGCAGTTCGGTTTGTGACGTCAAAACGACGGGGCTAGGGTGGGCAGAACGAGCGAGCGGGGCTATCGTCCATGAGCCATAGCTACATCACCGGACTCTTCTTCGGCGGTCGAAGCATCTCAACCACATACGACTCGCAATCTGCTCTCTTCATCCTGATTTATGCCATTAACCATCGGCGGCGCTGCAGGCATACCGCCATCCGCGCAGTCGCTGCTCCAGAAGGCCTTAGTTAGATCCAGCATTGTCTTCGCGGTCTACAGTGTGCTGTCGCATAATGCCCCGCCCAAGTATAGCAAGTGGTTTGCACTCCTTGTTTTATTTGTCGGCATGGTTGCCATACTGCGGAACGCATTGAGCCGTGCGCTCACTAGGCTAACGCCTGCGCCAGATACAAACGAACGCCGTGCGCTGCTCGACGCAGTCGCCGGACTCCAGAACTACGTCCCCGAGATGAAACAGATTGCTGCTCGCCGCCGCATGCTGTTTTCCCACATGTCTGGTCGTCACCAGCGACTGGCGAAAGCGACGGGTTATTCGCGCCGGTTGCAGGATGTCGACAAAGCGGTAACGGTCAACGGCGAGATCACGGCCCGTATCGCCAAACTAGCCGAAAGAGACTTTAACGTGACGAGAGCAGAGCTGCTTCACTCTCGGGCAGTGCGAAATGTAAGAGTAATCGAACTGCTCAAACATTTTGTTCGCGATTGGTCGGAGGTCGGCGACCGGGAACGCAGCATTACTTTCCCGCCAATACTGGACGCACTTCAAGCTGAATTCGGAAATGATATTGCCGAAAAGCGGGTTCTCGTGCCGGGTGCCGGCGTGGGGAGACTCGCGTACGAGATATCACAGCTGGGTGCGTCCTCATTTTCCAGTAGTCCTTTCTATTTGCGGCGCCTCGTCGATTGCAGTAGTTACTGACCATAATTTGCAGGATGTCGGACAGAAGCAAATGAGTATTCCTATCTCATGCACCTAGGAAATATTTTTGTGCTGGAGCAGTCCAAAAACTCTTGCTCGGTATATCCATATTTGCACAATTTTTCACACCAAATATCTGGCAAGGAACAACTCCGACCTGTGCGATTTCCGGATGTGGAACCTGAAAACAGGATCAGAATTAACAATTCCTTCGGCGATTTCATGAAACTAGCCGGCTCACAACATATGTACGATGCAGTAGCTACTCTATTTTTTATTGACACCGCAGAGAACATGCTTACATATATCGACGCGATTCATCAACTGCTCCCTCCCGGCGGAATATGGTTAAACACTGGGCCATTAAAATGGGGATCGTCCCCTCGCATTGAGTTTACGCTTGAGGAAGTGCTAAATGTCATATCGAAGATGGGATTTAAAATTGAAAAGAGATGGTCTAAGAAGGCGGAATACACGGCAGACTCTGAAGGTTTGTGGCATGGGTTTTATGGCATTGAGGGATGGGTTGCCCGAAAGCTTGAAGATAGCTCAGTATGATACCACATTAATGACACGATCAATGTTTACGAGACATTATTACAATTACGTGTAAATTTGGAATAAAATTCCCTTTAGTTGCCAACACGCTATTTGGCAATATAACTCGCATAATGATGCCTAGTCGAGACTAATTAAGCATTGTGATAGAATAATATGGGCTTCAGGGCATGTGGACCGTGTAATGCTACCCATAACATGTCTGTGCATCTAAGCAAGTGTTAGTTTTTTCTCGGATTTTTGGCAAGAGATATGTCGTATTAGAAACCAAGAGTTTTGGTATCTTAGATCCGTTCTCGTGATAACTGCAGCAGTCGTAGGATGACGCGGCCTCACGTACTCGCCATGACTGCAACCCGTTCTCGAAGTCACGTAATGACGGGTACCTCACCAATGACAGATCGATCACGGGCATTTAAGCTTTGTGAGCTGTCGCTGATCTTGCTCACTTGGCGATGGCCGATGAGCACCCTTGAGCACCCTAATTACAATTCGTAAAGCAAAGTTATATTAAACTTCCGCTTGTAAAAAGTCAGCCGCCGGCAGGTAAACGGCTAACCTTTCTTATTATTGTCCCATCGCTTGTGAGGTCGCCTAAGCTACTCCACGATTTCTCTGTCCATCGCCAATCTTGGATGCATCCCACTCAGTTAATCCAACTGTCTGCGACGTACGACATACCTATTACCCACATACAGCCAAGAGGGGATAGGATTGGTCAGACTCGTCCGAATTAATGGACGGATCCTCAAATAATGGCTTTTCGCCATATATTGCCATTAACAACCAGATGGGCTATGAGTACCAGCTATCAGCGCACCAATCACGGTCGTCGTCTCCGTATCCGCAGACCATAGATTCACCCGAAGTCTTTGTTGACGCCTCCTCGCTGGCCAATTCTCCGTCGTTTTTTGATCCGAGCGCTAACGCTCTTGCCCAAGAGGCTTATGATGCCGGATTTGACGGTGGCTTGATGTCGACGGAGGATCTTACTCAGATTTGGAGTGGAAATTCGGGCGCATCAAGCAGTTCATTCACTCCAGTGAAGCCAGAGTTTATCAATCAGGACTTTTCGCTATTCGACAATCCTTCGACCATCACGCAATCAACACAACAGCTGTCCCATGACACGGGCTTGTTAACCGACCTACTCGTTTCTGAAATCCCAAATACTCTAAGCATTCCTGGAACGAGTGGAGGAGGCGCAACGGATGGTTCAGGATCCGACATATACAGCCGCTCACCTTACATTCATCACCGTATGAGGTCTGCGTCGATTCACTCTGATTACTCGTCTGCAGCAGCATCACCTTACTTCCAGCCCACTGCCGATCCTACTCAATCGGATGCGTCGCCATTAGTTCAGAACACAGGGGATTTTGATCTGGACGATCTGGTCAACTTTACGATTTCAGAGCCCGCGTACTCCGAGGCGGCGAGTAGTAATGTCAATGGAGGCTACCTCCCGAATTCCGACAGCCCGCAGGAGTTCTCATTGCCGCAAGTTACTATTTCAGTCGCTCCCTCTCGTACGCCAGGATATAATGAGCAGCAACCCCAGCCTTCGTCCAATTCAGCTACACTTTCGCCGCCGTCTTCCCTACAGCGTCGTCGATCGCATTCCGAGTCCTCTGTCACCGGTAATGTTAACCACAGTGCACTTGAATCTAATACCGGTATCGGTATCAATATATGGCCATCGGCAGATAACCTTTTCCCTCCTTCTCCAGGCAGAGGACGGCAGCCAAAAGCCGGCGGCCCGACGCGGAGTAGGCCAGCCAGCTCACATTCTAGCACACGAGCTATGGCGTCGCCATACTCAGATGCAGTGTCGGACTTCGACGATGACGGAGCAGAATTTGACGATGACGCCAGCAGCGTGATATCTGGGAACTCGACCCGCACCGGGAGAAGCGTCTCAGTTTCATCGGCGTCATCACGTCGAGCTTCAATCTCCACCACTAGGGAACAAGTTATCATTATGGCGCAACAAAACCGTGGAGATAAGCGTGTGGCAAAGAATCCGTCTACGCATGGGTGCCCTCTATGTCCGAAACGATTCACTCGGGCATATAACTTGCGATCGCACTTGCGGACACATACTGACGAACGGCCATACCTTTGCTCTGTCTGCGGGAAGGCTTTTGCGAGACAGCATGATCGAAAGCGGCATGAGAGTCTGCACTCTGGTATTAAGAAATTTGAGTGCAAAGGCGAGCTGGCAGACGGTCAGGGCACATGGGGCTGTGGTCGCCGCTTTGCGCGTGCTGACGCTTTGGGACGGCATTTTAGAAGTGAAGCCGGTCGGGAGTGTATTCGGCCATTAATAGAAGAAGAGCAGCGCGAACGGCAAGCGGCGGCTATGCAGATGATACAGCAGCAGTCGCAGTACGGACAAAACCCATACGCGTCGGCTAGCGGGAATCTACTGTCTGTCGGCAATTCACCCAGTAACGGGCAGACGAGTTGGCTGCCACTGGTGTTGTTGCAGCAGTATCCTTCGCTTTCGAATATGTCCTTGGACGACAAGGGTGGGGCGTCTGATAATTCCCATCTAAGTGGAAGCGATATCGGTGAATTAAGCGGTAGCGAGCTAGATGACGAAGGTGCGGACATTGCGGTGCCGAGTGGCGCGTGATGGTGATAGACGTGTTTGCAGTATAACAGATGGCGATCATGTAACAACATTTCAGTGGTTTGTATTGTATTATGTGGTTGGTTTAATATAGGTATAGCACTTGATGATGATTTCCAGTTTCTATTCTTACCTTGGTTTCAATTCTTCTAATGTTTGTAGCTTTCCAACATGTACACTTATTGTAAATGTGACCTCTTGTAATAAACTTTTCTCATAGTCGAGATCTGTCGATATAGCGTACACGGTTATACGGCACTCATTGACTAATTTAAAGACCATATCGTTTTGAAAAAAGCAACAAGTTTTTAGTTATGCAAAATGACGATATAGTTAATCATATATCTCAAAAGTTAAAAGAGTGGCATGCAGCAGTAGGCCCGGGCTTTTGAAGCGTGTGTGAACGCGGCACGAACAGGATGTTCAGCCACAGAGTGAGACCCAAATCGCGCGCCAGATAAACAACGCGTCGCGTTGCGAGACTGCATCTGAACGCGTGCTTACGCGAGCAGTTGGCGTGAATTGTAAACAAGGTACGCGGGGGGCGCAGTATTACTCATCTACCCTTTAGTCGAGTTTCGTATTTTACATCAGCATCGCGCGTTCAAACTACCAGAGTTTAATTAGAATCGTCATGTGGAATTGGCTTAGAGGCGAGATATGAAGTGTTTTAGCTCCATCCAGCGAAGTAGGATGATGAAAGGATGAGAGCAATGGGGCAGCCAGCAGCAGAGCTGGAAGTGGAAATGCATGCTGTAGGGCTTCAGATACTCGGCCAGCTCATTACAGGCTCTTTTGTTGACGCGTTTGGGGGGCAGGGTGGACCAGGCGGCGGCGTGTGATTCTTGGGAGGCGGACGCGCGACTGACGCGTGCAGACCCGCTTACTAAAATGGCACGCGCGGTCGTATAAAGTAAATCTGTAGCCCACATCCCACCTCTCCCACCGCGTCTCCGTCTTTCCCACCACCACTGCCCATTGTTCCTGTCCATCGCCGGCCACTACCAGGGCCATTTGCATTCTCATTTCTTTGAATTAATATATCATGTTCGTGTATAAGAGAGGTAAGCTCTGCATCGTCGACGCGCGTACTTAGCCTGTGCTGATTAATTTTACAGACGGAAGGAAAGAACGTGTCCAGTTTGACAAGGTATGTCTGCACCATCCATATCACATATGTGATCGCGTCATTCAGTCCCGGCAGTTCGTAATTTGACATCTTGGGAACTGAATTGCGTCGTGAATAATTATGTGCTGTACTGTTGCAGGTGTGCTAACTATTGGCCACAGATCACGGCGCGTGTGTCACGCCTGTGTTACGGTCTTGACACAGAACACGTCGATGCTGCCGCCATCACTCAGAAGATCATCTCCGGCGTGTATCAGGGTGTTACTACTGTCGAGTTGGATAATTTGGTAAGTTGGATTTATGATGCGGTGACGCTATTTGACGCGCCGTTGTCCACTCGGTCTGTGGCTAATTGATATTTAGGCCGCAGAGACTGCTGCGTACTTGACTACCGCACATCCCGACTATGCAGTTCTTGCTGCACGTATTGCCATTTCCAATCTTCACAAGCAGACCACGAAGCAGTTTTCGCATGTCATATCAGATCTTTATCACTACATCAACCCGAAGAATGGCAAACACTCGCCTATGATTTCGGAGTCTATCTTTAATATCATTCAGGAGCATGCTGACGAGCTCAACTCCGCTATTGTCTACGACCGAGACTTCCAATACAACTATTTCGGATTCAAGACACTCGAGCGATCTTACCTTCTCCGTATCAACGGCAAGGTTGCCGAGCGGCCCCAGCATATGATTATGCGTGTCGCCGTTGGTATCCATGGTGACGATATCGAGAAGGCCATTGAGACCTACAGCCTCATGTCACAGCGATACTTCACGCATGGATCGCCTACTCTCTACAATGCCGGTACTCCTCAGCCGCAGATGTCTTCCTGCTTTTTAGTTTCGATGAAGGAGGACTCAATCGAAGGTATCTATGATACGCTCAAAACCTGCGCGCTCATTTCCAAGACCGCTGGTGGGATTGGTCTGAACATTCATAACATCCGCGCCACTGGTTCCTACATTGCGGGCACTAACGGCACTTCAAACGGTATCATTCCTATGCTACGTGTTTTCAATAACACTGCTCGATATGTTGATCAGGGTGGCAACAAGCGTCCTGGTGCGTTCGCCATCTACCTTGAGCCATGGCACGCAGACGTCTTTGAATTTATCGATCTCCGCAAGAACCATGGCAAAGAGGAAGTTCGCGCGCGTGATTTGTTTTATGCTCTCTGGATCCCAGACTTGTTCATGCAGCGTGTTGAGGCCAATGGGGATTGGTCTTTATTCTGTCCTGGCGAGGCTCCCGGTTTGGCCGACGTCTGGGGCGAGGAATTTGTGGCTCTTTATGAGCGCTACGAGAAGGAGGGTCGTGCCAAAAAGGTTATCAAAGCTCAGAAGCTCTGGTACTCTATCCTTGAGGCTCAGACCGAGACCGGTAATCCATTCATGCTTTACAAGGATGCCTGCAACCGCAAGTCCAACCAGCAGAACCTCGGTACCATTAAGTCGTCGAACCTTTGCACAGAGATTATCGAATACTCTGCTCCTGATGAGGTTGCTGTCTGCAATCTCGCTTCACTCGCTCTTCCTTCCTTCATTGAGCATGACAATGAGGGATCGTGGTACAATTTCAACCGTCTGCATGAGGTCACAAAGGTTGTGGTCCGCAATTTGAATAAGATTATTGACATTAACATGTACCCTGTCCCTGAGTCTCGAAAGAGTAATATGAGACATCGACCTATTGCTGTCGGTGTTCAAGGCTTGGCTGATGCCTTCCTTGCTCTTCGTCTTCCGTTTGACTCTCCTGGTGCGAAACAGCTCAATATCCAGATATTCGAGACTATCTACCACGGTGCAGTCGAGGCTTCAATCGACATCGCCAAAGAGCTTGGTCACTATGAGTCTTTCCCCGGATCTCCTACTTCCAAGGGCTTGCTCCAATACGACCTGTGGAATATTACTCCCTCTGATTTGTGGGACTGGGACGAGCTCAAAGACAACCTCGCGCAGTATGGCATGCGCAACTCGCTGCTTGTCGCTCCTATGCCTACTGCGTCTACTTCCCAAATTCTCGGCTTTAACGAGTGCTTCGAACCGTACACCTCGAATATCTACTCTCGTCGTGTTCTCGCCGGCGAGTTCCAGATTGTGAACCCCTGGTTGTTGAGAGATCTCGTCGACATGGGTCTCTGGTCTGATAACATGAAGAACCGTATCATCGCGGACAATGGCTCGATCCAGAACATCCCCAACATCCCCGCTGACATTAAAGCTCTTTACAAGACAGTCTGGGAGATTTCTCAGAAGCACATTATTGACATGGCTGCTGACAGGTCACCGTACATTGACCAGAGCCAGAGTTTGAACATTCATATCAAGAACCCTACTATGGGTAAGCTCACCAGCATGCATTTCTACGGCTGGAAAAAGGGTCTCAAGACAGGCATGTACTATCTCCGCACAATGGCCGCCAGCGCGCCAATCCAGTTTACCGTCGACCAGGAAGCTCTCAAGGTCGTTGACAGTAATATCGCTAAGATTGCTTCTCTCGGCGGTCGCAAGGCTTTTAGACAGGGCAACAAGGTATCCACTCCCGTCAAGATGACGGGCGAGAATGCGCGACGCTCGCCTGCGTCGTACTATAAAGGCCTTCCCGTAGCTGAGCCAGCTGAGGAGGTTACCGTTGCTCTCTCATCCGAAGATGAAGAGACCACACCTTCGACTCATGTAGTCGAGGAGTCTCCCGCTCCGAAGAAGCCTGTTGGCGGTTTGCTGTCCCGAAAGCGCGCTGAGATGGCGGAGAAGGTAGACAAAGGTGAAATGACTGTCGAGGAATTTGATATCTACAACGACAAGGCTCTCCAGTGCTCCATCGAGAACAAGGAAGCTTGCGAGATGTGCTCTGGTTAGATTAAATACGGTATCACATAGTTGTGTCTTAGTTTAGCTTGGCGGTGTATGATAGTTTGTGTGGAGAATTTCATTGTAATTTGTTTATATCATTTTCCGGGATTGGTTTGTTCTGTTTTATGTTGCTGATCACATTAAGCTTCACAATGTCATGAAAATATCGTTTAAATATACTCCATCCTCTATGTCAGTCTTTTGTCCGAAATTCTGCCTTGTTGGAAACTGGGAATTGATCGTTACAGTGCTTGGTTGGTCTTGCAGTGCTGACTGGCTCTCGAAATTCGTCAATCGCAACCACAGCGTCGAACATGATGACTTCTCGATCCAAGGTTTCCCGCGGAGTTACTTCGTACTGATGTATACGTCAATTCTGTCTGCTTTCTGCAGGCCTGCGCCTTTTGATCCTGCATGATAATGCTGGTTGTAAGATTGGACTTGAAATATTTGTTTTGTTATGACATCTATTGCAGACAAATCGTACTCTTCATAAGGCTACGCTTGCTCGCGGCCCGGATATCCGCCGACATAACAAGATCACACCAATGAGCTTTCCAGTCATGGGTAGTAGATGTTGATATCGTTGATGAGCCGTAAATAATATCAAGTAAGTAACGGGAAACTCTCTGATGATAGCAACGTCGAGGTATTGTTATCGTTCTTGCGAGAACAAAGTGAACATGAAAGATTATGATATTTCAAATTTCACATCTATCCTGACTATATATATCTATGTGATTACAAAACAGTTACAAATTCTTCTTACTGAAGTCTTTGTATGCAGCCTTGCCTTGCTCGAAAACCCATTCAACAGCCTCCTCAACTGGCGCGTCGAACACGTACGGTAAAGAAGGGACGACCGCGAGACCAAAACTAACGGGCAGCCATGTCCTTATTCGGACGTTCTTGACGTTCTTCATCGCCTTACCGGAATACTTCACTGTCTATTCTCACAGTTAGTCTCATAGTAGTACAATGACACATAACATATGACGCACCGAATGAATTGTAAACGCGGGCAGACCCATACTAGCTATGCTCTGGAATACACCGCGCTGCAATACAGTCAACTGCCAGTTAGGCTTCTCTTTGCCGGTCAAATCGTCACCTCTGGCTTTAGCCTCCAAAAATTCCTGTTCTCTTAAGTGGGCCTAAAAGTAACGGCCGTTAGTATCGGATATCACAGCTAATACAATTAAGCTGAGTACCTTGTACCCCTCATATGCGACATCACTGAGGACATAGCTCCAGCTGATACAATATGCAGCCGACACGACCGCAGGATTGACGACGGGACGAAAAGATTCACCAATATCAGATGTATATGCGACATATCTTTGGGCAGCCAACACGATCTATCTCTCCAGATCAGCTCTTCGTTTTCAAACCAAGCATGATATATAGATGCTCCATACAGTCTAAATCCAGTCTTAGTTAACAACAACGCAACACAAAGAAGTACGTCCAAAGCATACCCGTAATCGATTCGCATACGCTGCATATCGCAGGTTCGACTCCGTACTCTCAGGTGCCTGTCCACTGGCAATCTCATGAGCCGCCTTCTCCACTTTGGCTTCGACCTTCTTCTCAATACTCGAGTCCGGCATGGCAACTTATTTTTCTTCTATATGTACCTCTAAATATTCAATCCTTTAATTACGCTGTCAATTTCCCTCTTAAAGTTCAGTAGGAGCGGGATCTATATCTTTACTCTGGCTGCTGAAGCTTGTCAGCAACAAAACGTCAACGCCCTCCCAAATATCGGGTACAATTTTACAATTGCGGCGTCTCGGAACTACGAAACTCCGATGTCCCAACTTCGTATTTCTTTCTGGCTCCGAAACAAAGCCGTAACAAGAGAATATATCCCTCAAATACGTTCGTTCCACTTTGAAGCTCCCACGATTTTCTTTGTCCAAAATCATTACCAAATTTTGCAATAAGGTGGCAGATTTGATATTACCCTAACCCTGGACTCGGCATTGTGATGCTAATGTTTCGGATATGTTTAGCAAGCCTTGATGGCCAAGTTGGTAAGGCGCAGCACTAGTAATGCTGAGATCATCGGTTCGAATCCGTTTCAAGGCATTTTTTTCCGCACTTCCGTTATTTTTGATGCTTTCCTTCGAGTCTGTAAGACTTGTTTTTGTTCGTAATACTTGAATGCTTGAAAAGGTTGGTGGTTTTTGCTGCTTTCCTTCGAGTCTGTAAGAGTTGCTTTTGTTCTTAACACTTGAATGCTTGAAAAGGTTGGTGGTTGGACGGATATTACTGTTAATGCCCGACCCGCACAAGAATAGATTTATGTACCATTCATTGCATTGAATACATTTAAATGAACATCTATTAATATACAAACTCATTCAAGCCACGCCACTATGTGGCTCTTGCTCCGTTTCCACTGGTTGTAAATTCTCTCTATATGCTAGTTCGATGGATTCCGTGCGCCCACCACCAAGCACTATATCTCTATAGTACAATACTCCGTATTGGTCTTGCGCGATTCCATGCGCACTACCAATAAACTCGAGTCTGATATTCCCATTTCCCAACTCCTCGATCTGTTTTATTGTTATCATCGGATTCTGCAGTGGTCTGCATCGGACTGTGAGTTCGCCATGTTTGGCTAATTCGTAAACCTCTGAAATTTTCTCGTCGTCGACAAGCCAGGACCATTCGGTACAGGTCATAGCAGATGACAAGAGCCAACGATTATTACGGCCAGGCGCGATAACAATCTCATTCGTCTCTTGTCGCTTCTCAATGACGTACCATGGACCCTCCTCTTCGTGCTCCTTTATTTTGCCTGTTGTGATCCCATTTCTCTGGCCAATAGTCGCTGACCAAAGACCGGGATGTTTGCCAATGACAACTCCCTTGTATGTCACTATGTTACCTTCTTTCTCGGGTATATATTCGCTGAGGAAATCCCTGAAATGCCGATACCCGCTCGTGCTGCTAGAAATCTTTCTGCCTTCCCGGAAAGCCTGCTCCGCAGCCTTGGCCGACACGGTAGGCTGTACAAAACATAGCCCTTGTGAGTCTGGTTTATACGCCGTCCTGATTTTCATTTTGATTGCGAGCTCTCGGACTTCCTTTTTTGTGTACTGATGCATCGGAAACATAACATTGTGTAATCGTGACTGTAACACAGTGGCCAAATAAAATGTCTGATCTTTAGTCTTATCTTTCGGTTTTAGTAAATGCGTTCGACCAGTCTCCTTGTGAATCGCCGTTCTGGCATAATGCCCCGTAGCCAGCCACCACTTCGACGCGCCCTGCTGATTCGCAGTGTTCTCGATAAGATCGTATAGCTTTCCGAACTTAATATACCTATTACAATCCACATCCGGGTTCGGCGTCCGACCGATTGAATATCTGTCGATCATGGGTTGAAACACCTCCGTCCAATACTCCTTCTCAAGATTGATTCGGATGGCGGGGATCTTCAGGTCCTGGCACACACCGCACACGTCGTTCCATTCCGTCTCCGTACATGACACCCCTATTTCCATAGACTCTTTATTCCGCTGTTCTTCTTCCTCAAGGTACTGGCGGAGCCGTTCGGGATTTTTGCTAATCCGATGTGAAATTGGCCTCTTGATTTCATGCCTTGGCGTCCGCGGTTGTGTCCAGTTCGCCATGTACACACCCGTGACATTGGTGTATTTGCTTGCGAGAAGGTGAGCCACGAAAGAAGAATCCACACCGCCGGACATTGCCACGAATATGGAGTCGTCGGGACCGGGGACCGGATCCGCGTATGGCGAGGAATCATGGCTGTAGCAAGCGAACTGGCATCGGAATTGTGTTGGATTGCGTGGTAAACATGGTGGCGCGAAAAGATCTGAGCGAAATACTGACCGGTAGACGTGCAGCCGCGGATTACGCATCATGAATTTGAACCGGGTACGTGTACAAATATATGTGTCTACCGAGTCGGAAGATGAAGTTCTGACGCCTTTGGGAGTTCCGGCCTCATTATCAGATTATCTAATGATATAAAGTTTGTCGACTATAGCCACAAACTTCAGTCATGCTAGAATCCAAACTTCAAGAAATAAATATATACATTATTCTGCATTAACTAACATCTTTACTCACATACACATATTGCATTTCAACGCTCTAATAGTCATAAACAAATCAATAAATAGACCAGTAAATATACACGGTTGATGAATTTCACGACCCAAAACCAAACTGCTGTTGAAGCTCCAACCTCCCGACCTTTTAGCCCAATTTTCCGAACCCATAAGCAAAAAAGACAAACTAACAAAGAATTTACATTTCTGCAATGAAAATTGAAAATGCAAACAGAGTTGAGAGAAAACAAAATTCAGCAATAATACAATTAAACAGATTAGAAATACTACCTGCGGCCCAACAAAGAGAAAAACTCTTCTCGCGTTTTCTGTGCTTCTCGGAATCGACCGAGCATGCAACTGGTGACGGTTGTGCTTCCCGGTTTTTGCACGCCTCGCATAACCATGCACATATGGGATGCCTCCATAACTACAGCGACACCCTGAGGTCTCAAGATTTCCCAGACCGCGAGTGCGACTTGTTTGGTGAGGCGCTCTTGTACTTGCAGACGACGCGCAAACATCTCTGCAATACGGGCCAACTTCGAGAGACCGAGAACCCGGGAATTGGGAATGTAGCCTATGGACATGGTTCCGGTGAATGGAACCATGTGATGTTCGCAGAGCGAGAATACCGGGATATCCTTTACTACGACCATTTCATCGTGGTCTTCTTCGAATACCGCGCGATTGATGACGTTTCGAATGTTCTGTTCGTAGCCTTTGGTGAAAAACATGATTGCCTTTGCATACCGCTCCGGCGTAGACAACAAACCCTCTCTCGTGGGATCCTCCCCTATCTCGGTGAGAATGATACGAACAGCATCGGCAATTCTACCAATTTTTGCCGCCGTCTCTTCTGGCGTAGATTCGAGTCTTTCACGAGTTCCAACCGAGGGCCAGGATAAGCCGTCAAAGTCGATTGGCGGATTCAGTGTATATGGCG
Organism: Lipomyces kockii; assembly: GCA_030568215.1. NCBI lineage: Eukaryota > Fungi > Ascomycota > Lipomycetes > Lipomycetales > Lipomycetaceae > Lipomyces > Lipomyces kockii. Next base: position 15,393 of record JAJLTN010000198.1, read on the forward strand.
ACGCTGGACGTGATATCTTCGCGGCCGCAGCAGACGTTGTGCCAAGGTGAGGATGGGTGTATGCCAGATGCTGTGCGGCGGACTTTGAACTGCCGCCGGCAAGAGGTGATGATGGAGACGTCCTTGGCTGGGAGGCAGACGCGGCGCTGACACTTGCGCTCCCGTCGTCGATGTCGTCGATGTCATCCACCAGTGCAACCTCGTCGTCTTCGTCGTCCGTCGTGGGGCCCTCGGTCGTAATACGAGCCTTTCGATTGAGCGACAGCATCGCGAGGAGAGCGTCTGGGTCTGTAGGCACGCCGGCCTGAACTTCTGGCGCCTTTGTAAGCGGCATTTCTAACTCCGAGCAAGATTGCAGCAAGTATTGCTGCTGTGGAGGAATTAACCGTACACGCTAAAATTTTTTGTGTAGAATTCATTCAACTAATGGCATGGCGAGCGCTGTTGTCCTATAAGGGGTTGGTGGGGAGATTGTATATAAGGGGTTTGTGGTGCAGGGCGGACCCGGCGGCTCCAGCTCAATGCATCTCGAGGCCACCCACACACCACCACATATATTATATATATATATATCTGACTCTCATCATAATAGCAACCAAGCAGGTCGTACGTGAGATCACAGTTGCGATTGATCTCTGATCAGACGCCGATGCACAACAACTCATAGGCCGGCCCGACGCGCAAGGAAGCATCGTCATGGACCCATGGAGCTCCTTCGCGTCGTCCTCGTCTCCCGAGCCGGAGTCCACTTCAGCGTGGGCTCTTGGCGATGTGATTCCCGATTGGTCTGATACGGCTCCGGCGCATTCGCGGAACGTTTTGGCGAATGGTCTTGATGTGAAGAGGGTGCAGAGCTCGGTGAACTATAACCAGCCGACTGCTGTCGAGGATAATGAGAACGATCCATGGGCAACCACGGTGTCGCCGCCTGCAGACGCATTTACGCCAATTGTGTCTCCGGAGCGAAAGATGTCGCCGCAGAAGGAAGTTCCGGATGTGCCACTGGCATTCAGCGAATCAAACCCTGGTCTAGCCGAAGTCAACAAAGTGGCTATGGAAGACCAGAAAATGCACCGGAGCCCCATCGGCGACGCTTCAAAATATGAGACACATGTAGTCGACCTTATATCAACTCAGTTGGAGAGCTCGCCTGAACAAGTTTCTCATGATATCACTGGAGATACGGACAATGTTGTGGAGGAATCTATTCACCCAAACATTTTAGACGAGCAGAAGTCGGACATTAATAGCAACGGCGACAAGGCAGCGGAGACGGAACTTAAAGAAGGTCTCAGGGAGAGCATGGCGCCTCAGCAAGTGACAGAAACGACAGGAACTTCAAGTGGAGAGCGTGAGGACCATGCAGAAGTTGGAGCCCAGGAAGAGGTGAAAGACAAGGAAACCAAAGCGGAGGAAGATTTGGGCGATAATGCTGACGAGAATGCGAATACGGCATCTAAACCAAATGATCTGTCAGATCACACTGTTATCGAGACTGTGAGCGAGCGCCAAGATGAAATGCGAGACAAGATATATGGACCCACCGATTCTAAACCACAAGATGAATTGCAGACGTCACAGTCATCTCGAATCATTACCGCACCAGATATAAGCCGGCCTGTCTCACTATTCGCGGAGCCAAATGGATTTGGCGCTGACAGTTCTGATGATTTTACTTTCTCCAATCCTTTCGCGCCAGAACCGGAGAAAGCGCCACGGTCGACTAATGAATTGCTCCCAGATATTTTTCCTATGCCTACGGTTATCGACAGTGACCGTGATAGTATAGCAAATTATTTCTCGGACTCGCAAGTCGCGCCCACGTTACTTAGTTTTGGAAAGGCGTATGACAACGCAGTTAAACCTCTACATTGACCCCTAATATTAACCAAAGCTTAGGAGAAAATTGAGCGCCATGCTAACGCTCCCGACCCGTCAATTCTTCACTCCGACTCCGCGCGTATCTACGCCTTCTCGCCCCTCCTCTCCTGACTCCTCAATCAACACAGCATCTTCGCAGTCGGCCGATGACGGCATTCGTGTGAAATGGAAGCACACAGAAATACAATCTCGAGTCCAGAATGTAGTCGGAGAATGGAAGAACAAGCGGAAAGACATTGGAGGGATGTTCGATTGGGATAACGCGGATGTCCAAGGTCCGAGTAGTCCCACACATTTTGTCGGCATTGAATCCATGACTTCTGCCCCTGCAATGGATACAGGTCCAAACAATGGCCCAGAGTTAGCGTCTCCACAGTTAAAGCGGATGACGAGTTCTGATCCAGCGGCGGCGAAAACTGAGCCTCCTGATATTTCGTTTAGCTGGCATGACGATATTGGTAGTGGCGTATGGGGAGGCACATCATCTTCTTTTTCGTCAGTACAGGCACCCATACAGCCCGTTTTTAATCAGATTCCAATTACGCCATCTATGCAACCAACAACTTTGCAACCTACTATGACATCGCAGCCGGTGTCAGGTCCAGCCACTATTACTCAAGAGGATGACAGTGTGGATGATTGGGGTGATTTCACCGAGTTCGAGAGTGCGCCAATACCGATTCAGCGTCCAAATTTGCAGCTCGATACGGAGACAACGTCGTTCGGTGACGATTTCGCTGGCGATATCTGGGGCCCAAAGCCCGTGACGAACGGCAGCGCGTCGGCGCAGTCGACACAACCATCACCGATCAAGTCATCTCATCTAGGCAGTCCGACAAAAACTGCCACAGACGGACTATCAACTGAGCGGCTGCAACCACTACAGCGAACGTTTGCGTCAGACCAGCTACTGCAGCCGACGTCTGTAGCACCAACCACATCTTACGTAGCTACTACCGAAGATAACGACGATTGGGAGGGCATCATGGCAACTCCAGCCGTACCTGGCCTCCAAGGACCGACTCACGGCATCAATGACAATCTCAAAGCGCCACAGCCAGACCAAGCTCCACAGCCATCCCCAGAAACCGACCTACGTCCACCGATAACATCTCGATCCTCATCATCGCACCATTCCTCCAACCACGAAGTCCACGCGCACACGCATCCGCGTGTTGTTCACCATCACCACCAACCAAAACACATGTCCGCAATATACATCCCACCACCAAAACCATCGTCACCCGCATCATCAATGTATCTCTCGTCGTCGTCGTCTTCGTCATCCGCGTCGTCAACTAATGATGTACGATCTACAATCCACGTCGAAGGTACTGTTTCCAGACACGGCACTATGATGCTCTCGCCCACCGCTCCGAAATTAACGGATGCGAAGATGCGGGAGGATCAAATTGTGCGCAAAATTGTCGAATCAATTCCCGATATTGAGTATTTAGTAGATTAGGTCATTTGAGTGTACATGCTTTGGAAAAAGGTTCGGCTTATGTAACGTGTACCGAGTTTCGTTGCACCATAGTGGTGCAAGCACGACGAAACTACGAAGTTTGTGTTTATACGATGTATAATATATGACGCCTCATGCATGATCGTGAAGTATAATTCCATCGCGCGATCCCCATTTGGTGATTAACAAGAAACATGACTATAAATTACAAGAAACCACCTAGTTCGCTCTATACGCAACCCAAGAAACTTCCTAACTTTCTCCAGCCTTCCACATTACTCCTGAGCCTCGCCACCTTCTGCTCCATTCACGGCCGCAGTCGCGTTCCGAGTGGTGAGCATATGGGCAAGGACCTGGTTTGTCCGAAAGCTAAGCCCCTTTGTTCGCTCGATGACCTGCTGGTAGACAGACTGTGGGGGGTGATTCATGATGACAGTGCCTTCCGAGAAATCAATCTTTGCGTCGACGCGCGTGTCCCGAATTAAGTTGACAATCCATTTCTCGCCTTCCTCGGCGGATAAATTCAAACGCGCGGATAAATCCCGGATATCGATCCTTTGGTGAATCTGGCAGTAGAGTTCGGAAACGAGATGGCGCGCAGACTCCAAAAACTCATCCGCAGAACCGACCAGGAACGGATCTGTTTTGACGACGTCGGCAGACTCGGCGAGCTTGGTCTGGGCTTCTTCAAAGTCAAAGTCGACATAGAGCGCGTAGACAAAATCTGTGACGGCGTCAGAGTATTCGTAGCGCTCTTGCTTGATCACGCGGACGAGTTCGCGGATTTGCTTCTGGTATGTGGCATATGTCGAAGATCGCCCGGCGGCAGTCTTGCGTGCGTTGCGGGACGTGAGGACGGTCACGGTCACGTATCGTAGGATCCATGGGCAGGAGGTTTGGATGGCGTTCAGGTATGCGGGCGACAGGAAGAGGTCTGTAAGCTTTTCGCGACCAGTCTCGGCGTTGAAGAAGAAGAAGAGGGCCCAATGGATAAGCCAGGTTCGGTAGTTGAGTTGGACTAGTGGGTCTGTGAAGGTCTTTTGGTCAATGAGTTCCTTGAGCTTGAGAAGCTCGCTGACGGCGTTTTCCCACTGCAGTGTCATGATTTCGGCAGCGAGCTTACCCCAGGTCGCGGAAATCACGAGCTCAGGGTCGTTTGACTAGTTGTCCTATTAGCGGAGATCATTCAGGATCTTGAGATCCATACGTACCAGCGTCCGGAATTGATACAAATGCTCAGCAGCTTCAGCGTACTTGCCGCAGTTGTACTGGAATTTACCGTAATGGTACAGAACGTCGACCATCTCAGGAGTAACCTAACGACGAATCAGCCAGCCGACTCTCATCCTAATTAAATCGAACACATACACCATAATTGTCCTTCACATAGCTAAAATTCTGTGCCGGATCCGACCGCAGCGCATTAACGACGTCCGGATTCCGCACGATCTCCAACATCTTCTCTGCCTTCTTCTCAAACTCAACAAGCTTCTCCAACACATCTTTTCGCCGCTCCGTAATTTCATGTGGAACAGTCGCATCCTCGCCATGTATAGCTTTGTACGTCTCGGAGATGTAATCCATCATATTCGTATCTTTCATGACATCGTACTTGGCCTGTAGCAGCACATCGGCAGGGTACAGCTTCTGCTCCGACAGGTGCTCAAGCAGCGCGAAGATGAGCAGGCGGTCCAGGTATGGCAGGATCCGCGGGACGAGATCGTTTGACGTAGTTGTCGACGGCATGCTTAAACAGTCGACTAGAATAGTATAAAAAAGGATCGACTGTGGAGAGTGAGGATTATCACAGTTCGTTATTTTGCTGTTAATGTTTGATAAAAATTTCTTTTGTCCTTAGGGCGCGCGTACAAATGACTAGGAATAGGGCAGTTTAGTCACGTGCTTTTCCTCGGAGTGGAGGAACGAAAAACTCTAGGAACATTCCAATACCTTGATATCCGCAATTTGTCCTATTACACATACACAATGCTACTGCTACGGGTTTCCAGACTACCAGCACAAATGTGCCGCGCGACAGCAAGTCAGTGCCTGTCGCGGATCATTCTGCCGTCTGTCGCCAGCAATTTCAGCACGAGCATCCGGGCGACGGGCGCGATTCGTGATTCAACATCAACTGCGAACGACGTCGTTGTTCCGTACGCAGCGATTCCGAAGCGAGACATACAGACGCCGAAGGATAGGAAGAAGGTTAAGAATTTACCGCGGGAGCCGGAATTGCCGTCGCAGCCAAACGACGGGTCGTCACCTCTCAAATTCGAGTACTCCCCTTCTGGACCGGATACGACGCATGGGTTTTATTTCGTCGACCGCACAAGTGCGGGCAATTTGCCGGTGTATAAGGAGTTGAAGAATGGTGGAAATCTTGTAATTACGATTGTGAAGGGGATAACAGGTGATGCGCACGTAAGTATCCTGCCTCGCAGCTGTAGCGTAACTTCTTACTAAATATCACGCAGGCTTTGAAGAAGGACATCCAGGCCGCTCTAGGACTGACATCGGAGCGTATAGCAGTGAATCCAGTAACGCGTCATATTGCTATCAAGGGCGATTACTTCGTGAGGACGCGTGATTTATTGAATACTGTATTTTGAGGATATAAGTTCGATAAACTTGTAAATATTTTGTGTGTTTTAGCAATGTAGGTGTTTCATAGTATAAGATGTACTTGTAATATTATCGTCGAAAGCATTACTACACCATCATGTTGAAACAAACTGCTCAGTAGGAATTTTTGATCTCAACCATTAACGAGTGATTACTTGCACACGGCGGTGATCATAGATACCAAGCATTAATAGACAAATCGTTATAAATACATAATCATATGCAAAACGGATAATAAAAAAACCAACGCATCACGCCATCCAAATTTTTATCACACGATGTATAAGCCTTCCGTGCAAACGCAACCCAAAGTCGTCTACCAAAACGCAACATACTTAAATATTTCCTTGCTCGACGGCCAGCTTTGTCTGCAAGTCAATGTCGGTAGCTTCCCACGGATACGCGATCCACACGTCCGGAACCGTCTCGGCTGCAATGTATCGTCCCTCGGCCATCATTTCTGCTGGGAGCTGCGCCCGCTTGGGCTTATCCTTATTATGCAAGACAAACACGAAGAATTTGGTGACCTCGTCGCCCCTGCCGAGTTTTTCGGCCTGAATTTTGACGTCCTTCTCGAGCTCGGAAATTGCGTAGTGCAGTGTGGTACGGGTGTCATCGACCTCGTCGACAACAAGAATATTCTTGCCGATTAAGCTCAACGCATGCGACTCCAACGTATTGAAATCCAACCACTGGGTCCGAATGACCTCGACACCAGCCTCCTCAGCCTGACTGACGCCCTCCGCGGGATCTATCGCATTCGAGACATATTCCTCGTACAAGGACAGCCCGATAGCTTGGATCGGGATGTTCTTCGACCCGGGTGTTTTCAGGAACGTTCGCAGGATACGCGCTGGAATGAAGCCGCCGCCGCCAATGGCGACCATCAGATCTGGTTTGAATTTCTTGATTTCCTCGGCGGACCGTTGGCAAAGCTTGTGCACGTGGTTGTATGAGAGATAGGTTTTTTCGACCATGGCTGATTTGTATATATGTCGACAGTGGATATTGACGTTAGGCAGAACGACTGATAAGGAATGAATTCACTCTGGAACTTCTGCGGATTGTTAGAACGGACGCAATTGCTACCGACAAGGGACGTCACTGACCAAGCAAATCCAGAACAGTAGTAATTGACGAAACTGGTTGGTCGAATGTGAAAAAAAAAATCCGCAACTATAGTACAATCTCAAAAAATTCGAAGGTGGTCCGTGTTACCTGTGGGAGACGGTTATGCGATAGCGCAGCCCAAAGGCGACGAAGCGGTGTCGGCAGCCCCCCTGGAAATATGCTAGCGCGTTTACGGTGGTATTTGGGCATGATATGCGAGCATATCGGTAGCAGCGAATAGAGAGCTCCATGCGGCGCACAGTCACAATGTTTATTGGTCCGAACCCCTGATAAGCTGTATTAATTGATATGCGGAAGTTGATATAATAATATAAGGCATTTAGTATAGTATTGTGTTGCATCGTGAAGGCGGCGTGCTATCATTGACTGTGTTGTGAGTCACACTGCTGCAGTCTCTCACGTGCACGGCGACGGAACAACTCCCTGAGTCGGTTCCGCAGATATAAGGAAGCTGTCCTCTTCACATTATATGTACATCAACAAGGCAACAGCAATACACAATGGCACTCAACAACCTCGCAACAATGTCACAACCGTTTCCGCTAACAGAAGAAAATCTCCAAGCGCTGCTGCGTTCGATCGAGGACAGCAGCATCAGCATCTCTCGCACCACGTCACGTACACGCAGAGATAACGCTTCAGATATCTACTCTGTCGACATCTCCGACGCAACTGACCTGTTTCCGGGCGTGAGACGGGTTCCGGTGCCGCCGAGCACAATCGATTCGACGCCACAGGGCAGTGTGCTGAATTTCTCGGCCAGACAGACTGCGGCGAGGTTGAGCAATACTGGACGACGACCGGTGCAGGGCACACGTCACCGACGGCGGTTGGAAAATGGTGTGAGATTTTTTTTTTCTAATTTGCTGTTATTCTGGACTGCAATTGATGATGCTGGGTTATTTTTGAGTTGAGATGCTAACAAACTGAGCCCGAATGTTGTACAACCCACATGCTGTCCCACCACAACCAGAAGACTACCTGCCAACACCGACATACGCTGTCCGCAGAATCGACAAGAACCTGGCCGATTACTTATCGACTCTCCGCTCCAAAATCCCCGAGGACGTCATGTCACTTTTTCTCGACGACGACGACGACAACAGACGGCGTGGAGACCGTGGGCCACATATCCCAAAGACCCTCAAAGAGCGCGTAAAGAAGGGGCATCTCACGCAACCGTATTTGAAGGGGCTGGAGGAGAATATTCGTGAGTTTGTGTTATCGGCTCCTGCAGGAGATCGCGGGGCCGTCGTGACCAATGCCGAGCGGAATAGGAAGGGACAAAACCAGTTGACCCAACAGTTTTTGCTTGAGAAGGAGATCACGATTGAGCCGGATACTGACCGGGCAGAGGCGTTTTCTCGATGGATCGTGTATCAGATCGCCGAATATTATAGAATCTCTTGTTACAGTAAGTAAATTTTTATTTTTTTTTCAAACTTGCAACGGTTCTCTGATGAACGTTGGCTGACTGGTTTGTTTGTGACAAAAAGCCAAGATCGTGGACAATAAACGCATCCCGTGCGTCATCCTGAATGTCGATGAGAATAAACCATTCAATGAGGTACCACGGCCGATCTGGACTTATGTCTAATAAGTTTCGTTGGATATACTCGTGTATTTGGAGTATTTGGTGTTGTACTTTTTGTTCAATTAGACATGGATTGGGAATCCAAGAGTTTTATTAAATCATAGTACATTTCGCTTGTCCGTAGCGTTATCCTATATACAAATACGGATCCGGAAATCACTGCCTGTACAAGTATATCGGTATATTTAATGAGTCCTAACTTCTCCAGGTCTTACTCGAGGCGGCAAGTAGCTCGGCGGTGGATTGTCGCCTCTACCTAGGGGCATGGCCGATCCAAGAGGAGGTCGTGAGTCGTGCATAGGCGGCGGTGGAGGCACCGACGCACCACCAGAACTGCGTCGTCCGAGGTGCTTGAACCGTCCAATCACGATATCCACGTCCTTTCGCGCGTTGATACTAACACCCCCACCTTCCAGAATCTCCTGCATGCCGCTGTCGCAGTCGTCCCGTCCATACTCGATTCTAGACCGCCGAAACACGGGCTCGTCTTGTCTGATGAATCTCAGGGCGTCGAATGCGTCTGCGATCCGACAGAACGCGACCCACCCACACTTACGCTCCCACACTATCTTGACGTACTCGATTACACCGTAGCGCTCAAACATTGAGCACAGAGCGCGCGCATTGATTTCAGACGGAATGCCGCCGAGGTACAATTTTCGGGACACGTTGCCCTGGGTGAGAAATATTGACGGCACAGGTGCCGGACTGGGTACGAGATCGAAGAAAATCTCACTGTCGTTGAGGTATACGTTGCCCTGCGACGCGACCCAGGATATGTAGTTGACGGCGTCTTTCGGGTACATGAAGTGCACGGCGAACGTGCGGCGGACGGGGTCATAGTGGGAGTACTCGATTTTCCCGCCACGAATGAGTGAATGAAGAAGAGCGAGATCGATTTCTTGGTCTGGTGGCAGGTTTGAGAGGATGATTGTTCGTGGAGATTCCGGTGGGGGGCGTGCGTGGTCGGGCGGCGAACGCAAGTAACTTGGAGGTGGCGGTGCTCCAGCGGATGGAACAGCAGAGCCTGCGTGTGTTAGCATACGCCGACAGTATATGTTGTGATTGACTGGACATACCGTAAATATTAGGACTAAGATGGCTCATTGCGTTGGATATAATTGTGTGTTGTATTCAGATATCGTCTGACAGGAGCAGTAATATCTGTGGTGATCAAGCACAAGTAGAACAGTACTGCCCAACCAATTTCTGCGCGTAGACGTTTGATAGAAGTATGAAGACTGCCTATGCGATGACTGATGGAGAAGAACAGATGACGAGAACTCTGGGGCACACAGAAAAAGTATTAGCGAGTCTGCAGCTTTGAATCCGCCAAACAGCGCCGTTGGGTGCCTTGATCGACTTGCAGTGAATCACCAGACAGGAATTCAATCAGCAGAAGTAGGAAGAGTTATTGATATGGAAGCCGAATCTGGAAAGATACGTAGGGACTCTGCTGGAAAAGTTGACAACAAGTGACGCTTACTGATAGTTAGCATGTGTAAGGTCATATATGCTAATTGTAGACACATTAGAGGTCGCAAATGCGACGTATACGCGGGCCTTTGGTGCCGGCGGTTAGCTGTGATACTGCCTCCAAAATAATGCAAATTGAGCACATTTGCGCGAACGGTGTACCTTATTCCCCGAATAATTGCAGGCTCTGGCTCAGCACCAGACGCAACCAATAGTCATACTGCTAAAAGCGATGTCCCCTGAAGCGTGCGTGTGTGATGCGTGGGAGCTGCGGCCGGGTATCTCTTGGTTGGACCTTGTCCTTCGTTTGTGCTTTGTGTCTTTGTTCTTTGCCCTTCGTTTGTGTGCTTAATTTGAGGCTTTCCAGCCTGTGAATATTTCGGGCATGTACATGAGGCTTGGGAGCCCGGCCCAGGGCATATAATGGGCTATAGATCCCCGCCGAGTTGTAAATCATGAAAAGAATGCCTTTTCTTATCGGTACCTACTTGGATATGCCGACAACAATCAGTATGAATAGTCGTCGTTTGCAGACTTGCCAGAAAACGACCATGCCCAGCTATCGACCTGTCACCCGGATGATGAATTCATTCTCTGGTAAGCTCAAACTTTGCATCCCGTGGCTTTAATTTTTATCAAAGCTTATCCATCATCGATATGTTGGCAGGTGAAGCAAGGAGGAAGGTTGATGGCATTTCTTTGATGGCTCAATAGTGACTGATCTGGCGTTCTCTTATTTTAATATAATTCTCAACTCTTCGCGAGCTTTAAAAATCAATCTTTCCTTCTTTACAAGTATTTGTATTGGGAGACGTAAACTATCCCTATCATAGCTACAAGTACTGAGCCTACTACATCTGTAATACATTGCGCTATACTAAATCCGTCATTGCCTATCGTACATTCGTCAACTGCCATCTTAATAAGTCCAACCTCGGCAATTGTGCATGCTACTAGTAGTGCTCCAAGCAGAATCCGTAATTTAACTCGCGTCATATTCTGATCGGATACGACTGATAGGAGAAGTCCCATGACTCCGGCTATTATAATAAGATCCATTATTGAGACCTTGATTAAATGTATTTTGGTAGGTTGCTTATTATTTTCCTCAACCAGGGTTACCAAGGTTTTGTCGGAGTCACTCGGCGTAAAGTTTATGTAGCTAGTCGTACAAAATGCGAGTAACTCAGACGAGATGGCACAGCGATTCACTGAACAAAGAAAGTGAGAATCCAACAAATAGACCGAATTTGTCAATAGTCGCTACCTCCAAATATATATAAGATGCAGTTGAGGTTGGGCAGATAGCTGCACCACGTGCGACTTTATATAGTAAAGGAGCCGCACGGGCTAGTCAGTGGCCGGTCAGTATACGAACGAAGCCGCGACGTATAGTCGATGATCACGGAGAACACTTTTATAGATCCAATTCTATATTGGTACATTCTGTAAAGGACGCACGACTGGTGTACTTCTGTGGATCATAAACTATGGAAGTTGCGTTATTGAGATCGGACGGGAAGAGGTGCCAGTTAGTGCCAAGCTTTTTGACAATACGTCACAGATCACAAATAACCGCGACTGCCCCACACACTTTTAGCGAAAATTGGCTTGTCGGTGAGTGATCAGTCCATACAAATAATGGCTAGTAAAATCGTGTCAGCTCGGATTAGGCGATTAGGATTACCGGTGCTGAGATGAGAATAATCCCCCACTAAACAATTGGCCCTGGTGCTAAAATAAATTAAATTAGTACTCTTTGGCGGGGAGGTTAGGGGTAACATGTGATTCTGCAGCGAGCACGTCAGACAAGCTGATAGCCCGATAGCCGGACAGCTGCTTTAAATGGAATGCAATATAACAATGTCCCGCTTTGCCTGGACTTCCAATGAAATACCACCAAGCCCGACAACGCCAATTGAACTCGTAGAACTAAGCCATGTCTGCTGCAAATGTGTAGTTACAATTTCCGATACGGAGACACGATTGTTCTATGTACTAGTAGAACAAAACCTTTGATTGCCGGGCACCGGTCAGAGCCACTGTGGTGACGACCTTCGCCCCTGCACAGAGTTGTCAAGCTATATTTACTGAGTAACTACTATCTTGGTGCGAGATATTCTTGTAATCAAATCCCGGCCGATCTCGGTGGCTGTTCCGGTGCAAATGGGCCGGTGTATAACCTAACCCTGCGATTTTTGGTGAGCGACTGCACCGCACGAATGCTGCAAACTTCCGGTTGGGCCGGGTTCTGGCGAAACTTGCGCGCGAACGCATTCTGGGCTAGGACATCCGTACTTGCCCCAGGATAGCGAGAGAATTCGAATGCCCGTGAATGCTCGCAGGTCCACAGTCCTCACGACCACACCTCTCGGCCTGCCGTCTGCCGTCTGTCGAGCTCGAACTCGTTCGTCGTCTTCTAGATGTGCAGCTGCATTTTCTCCGCAACCCGTCCTCGGTCTTGATCTCGCAAGTCGCAACGTCTCGTTCTATCTTGTATTGTCGCCTCTCCCGCAGTCACCATCTAGTCGAGTCGCCCTACACACACGCGCTGAACCCTCCACCGGGACAAAATTCGTCGCCAGCGCATATCGGGGCCTGCCATGAAGCTCAACCCATCCATGACTGTCTCCTCCGTGTCAGACGAGGACCCAATTGACGATCTGTTTCCCGAATCGTTCGCGCTCGGCAGCAACACATTCGCGTACGGAAATATAAACACGAACGCAAACTACAACAACTATCCACCATACAATGGCCACTCCACAGGTGGAATCTCGCTGCGTCCGTATCCGAGCTCACTAACGCCTTCACACTCTATTCCGTCTTCACTAGGCACATTCATCATCGACGACGCTGCCTCTGGTACCGGCGGCGCACACATCATCGACGATCTGGGTCCCGACCCTGATTTCCCCAAACACCACACCGAACTCCGGCGCACGCTTACGACGAGACATATTCAAATGATCGCCGTCGGCGGCGTACTTGGTAATGGCTTGTTTATCGGTACTGGCAAGATCCTCGGCAATTCTGGCCCACTCGGCATGATCCTTGGCTTCCTTATAACTGGCGCGATCGTATTTTCCGTCATGGTCTCCTTTGGTGAGATGGTGGCCCTCATCCCCATCGCCGGTGGTATCTCAGCTTTCGGCTCTCGTTTCGTCGACGACGCCCTCGGCTTCGCGCTCGGCTTTTGCTATTGGTTTTCGCTGGCCGTAGCCATCCCCACGCAAGTCGCGTCGGCCGCAATTCTCGTAACCTACTTTGAGCCGTTTGATCCGTGGCGCATTCCCCCTGCTGCCCTGACTGTCGCGTTCTTATTTGTCATTATTTTGATCAATGCGCTTGAAGTCAGGATCTACGGAGAGGTTGAATACGTGTTTGGTCAGCTCAAGCTGATATTCTTACTGAGTTTGATCATTTTCATGTGTGTACTCAATCGAGGCCATGTACCACCACAGAACGGAAATGCAACGATTTTTCCTGTCGACTTTCTGTGTACGTAATTTACTCTGATTTCTTTGTGACTGTAGTTAGACTGACACCGTCTTTAGACTGGCGCACAGACATGAACAACTCCGATTATGGACCATTCCGACCGGCGTTTGAGGTCACGTCGTCTCAGCTGATTCATGGCTCGACAGGTACCTTCCTCATGATCTGGACGGCGGTCGTGCAGTCCGTCTACTGCTTTTCCGGGACTGAACTAGTCGCCCTGACTGCCGGTGAGGCGCGACATCCGCGCAAGTCACTGCCTCGAGCCACACTGCGCATCTTTTTCCGCATATTCATTTTATACATGCTAGGCGTTTTTGCGATTGGTCTGAATGTTGCGGCTGGAGACAAGGTGCTGCCGGGTTTTTTTACCCCGTGGAGCGTCTTTGATTCACAGCAGGTCTCGTGGGTGTACGGGCTGTCCGAGGACGGGAACTGCATGTCTGGCACGGTCAATATGAAAGGGTTCTCGAATTCAAACTCGTCACCGTGGGTCATTGCATTGCAAAACGGCGGTCAATGTGTTGGAGCCGCGGTCGTCACGTGCTTTGTAGGTTATGGCTATTTTTTT
>JAJLTN010000199.1:0-12547 GCA_030568215.1 Lipomyces kockii
CTGAACCATGACCCTGACCGGGGGGTGACCACTTGGCTCATCAGTGCGGCTCATTACTATGAGATAGTCGGACCGTCGGACCAGGTTCAGCCCCCTGAACTGCGTGTTATATTTGTAGGATGGGCCAATTTATATGAACACATTGAGTCATTGCCTCCTCTTAGCAAGCGTGGCAAGCACACGAAATGGAGGTCAGCGTTGGATGATGAGGACGTTCGTGAACAGTGTCTATCTTACTTTCGAAGTCTGCCTCCAAATGCCCGATCTGCGACGAAGCTTAAGGCATATTACGAGCAAGTCGTCTATCCAGAGGTCACTGGTTCAATGAATCAAGCTTCCGTGTCGCTACCTACGATCACGCGGTACCTGAAGCTGTGGGGTTTCACACTAAAGGCGCACACTAAAGACATCTACTATGATGGCCATGAGCGTCCTGATGTTGTGGAATACCGCAAACGCTGGGCGGTGACGATGATGCATTACAGGGTCAAGATGAGGGAATACGATGGCGACGAGTGCTCTGACGTTGTACTGCCCGACCTCAAAAACGGAGAGCAAGAAATTGTGCTGGTGACGCACGATGAATGCTACTTCAATAGTAACGACGACGTCAGCGCAACGTGGACCGAAAGCGGCGAGTCCATCATTAAGAAGAAGGGCCAAGGCTTAGGTCTTATGGTATCTGACTTCTACTGCGCCTGCCATGGCTCCCTTCAATTTGAAGGACAATACGCTCGGGAGATAATCGAGCCTGGCAAGAATCGTGACGGCTACTGGGGTTCGGAAGACATGTTCCAACAGCTTAGTAAGGCCATGGAAATTTTTGAGAAGTCCCATCCAGGTTGCATAGGTTTGTTTTGCTTCGACCAAAGCAGTAACCACCAGGCGCTTCCTTCTGATGCGCTCACGGTCAGGAAACTTACCTTGAACGACAAGCCCGTGAAGGAGTATATAAAGCCCGGATACTTCGAGATCGAGGGTCACCGCTATAGTCAGGATATATGCTACCCTGAAGGCCACGCACGACATGGATGGCAGAAGGGAATGCGGACGATCCTTCAAGAGCGACGACTCTGGAATGACGGTCTCCCTCGTCTTTGTACGCGGAAGCCAGCCGAGATCGACCTCTCTCAGCCAACACAATGCTGCGCCACGCACTTGTTGTCACAGCAGCCCGACTTGCTGTCGCAGCCGTCACGGCTCGAGATCTCTGTCACATCGCGTGGACATTTGTTCTCGATGTATCCGAAGTTTCACTGCGAATGCAACTTCATCGAACGGGTCTGGGGTTACGCGAAGAGGCAAACGCGAGCGGAGTGCGACTACTCCTTCGCGGCGTTGAGAGAAAGGGTTCCCCGCATTTTGTCAGAGGTCCCGGTTAATAGTGTCCGCAGCTTCGCTCGTTTAGCCTGGCGCTACATACATGCGTACACAAAGGATCTTGATGGGAGGGCGGCAACGTTTGCAGTTAAGAAGTATAAGTCTCATCGCAGACTACCAGAGAGCATCGAGCTTGTCTGAGGGATACTGTAGCGTTTGTCCGGTTCGATATGTGGCGCTTCATTGTTTTTGTGATATGTTCGGTTATTGCTCGCGTTGTTTTGGTTGTCTAATTGGCTTCGTGTAGCAATTATTCTCTGTTAACTATTCGCTATTCATCTCGTTCATAGTAAAATAATTGGCAAGAATCAGGGTTAGGGTTTTTTATGAAATATGGCCACCAGGGTTAGGGTACCCTTATTGTCGGGACTAACCTTTAGGCACCATAGGGATAGCTAATGCGGGGTATGTGGGGTGTGGACAATGACTTTGCAAACAAATAAGCCCGAGATAGACCCGACTGGCAAAATGACCTGGTCGCGTCACGCCACCTTACTGAACACTTAGGTGCATTAAGACAGGACGGTGAAGATTAAGCGCCCGCCTACGTAGCTCTACGTTGCGAGGAAGATCCGAAGATTTCCCGAAACTTGAGCAATGTCTAATAATTTGCGTAACCTACGGCCAGGACAAGACTACATTCTATGCCAATGGAAACTCACGGTTCAGGGTCCCTGCCGAACCGTTCCCGTGTCGTGCCCCGTGACAGCTGACTCGACGTGGACGAATATTATTAGTAGTAAAGTGGTTCTAAGCGTAAATCGCGAAATAGATAATTTAATTTGGACTTCAGTTCACTCGACTTGACTTCGCTAGAAATCAACCCTTGTCGGCATGGCAAAGCTAACGAAATTCAAAGTGGATGCTGAAGTGCCCTGAAGGTTGGAAATGATATTGGAGCGGTTAATGTTCTTACTGGAAGGTAAGATCAGTTCTGTCGTCGCTAACGACAGTCGCTCCTGGGCGTGAGCATGGGAAACAATGTCGCTCGCGACCATCCTTCTACAGACTCATTAGGACTCAGACATACGCACCCAGTCTCACAAATACACAACACCGCATTCTGGACACCAAACTGGTCTACACGAACATGCAAAAGACTGAGAGAACGCCCCCGATTCATGTTGTCTGAAATCAGAGATGTATAAAACAGTTAGTCCCAAAGACAGACGATAAGATATTTGGCCCCTTATCGACTATGTGAACAATGAATATTTGAGCTCTGAGAGAGGCAAGAAAAAGAGTTACACTGGGGAGCAGATTGGTTGGCATAACATATTATATCGTCACCTTGCTCTCCATATGACTGAAGATTTTGCAAGATAAGAGACAAGAGAACGAAACCGTAATTATCCGGCCCTTCACACGTATCAGCTTTCAGGTGGAGAACCACTACAGTGGTTCCTGGGAACCGCTATATCGACAAAATTGCCAATCTCTCCGAGTCAACGGGACAAAAGCCTACATCCCCGACGAAGAAGGAAGAACTCCTTCCGTTTGAGCAAAGCCTTCAGAAGTACCAACCCAAGACTGGTTCTATTCTCTGCGCCGCCGTGATCACCCGACCAGACATTTCCTTCGCGACTTCAAGACTTTCACGATTCAACATGAACCCCTCAGCCGAACACCACGATGCTGCGGATCAGGTTCTTGACTATCTGAAGAACACAAGTGCGTACACAACCTCAATCCTCTTATTGAATACCTCCAGCCGTAGCCAGTGATTGTGGATGTCCACATGCCGCAGCCTGGTCCTCAACTTGGTTATCTCTTCAGTGACCAGCCGGATGAGCGTTGTCGCATTGGATTTTGACCTTGTGGTTGTCGAGTACAACACCGAGTGCCTTAATCAGCCGTGAAGCAAATATTCCTTCTTTGGCTGCCTGTGCCAAGGCGAGGTGTTCGGTTTCTGTAGTCGATTTAGCGACTGTTGACTGCTTGTTGGCGCGCCAGCAGAGGGTATTGTATGCAAAGAGGCGTCGCTCGCCAAGAGGAAGTCGTCTTCTCCACCGAGTTGGCTCTAACAAAGGTGTTGGTTCACACAGCGTTTCGGAAATTCGTGGACCAACTGGGACTGGTTGATATCACAGCACAGCTGGAAGAGAAGAGAGCACAAGAACTGCGAAACGACCCTGAGAGCTCTTACAGGATTGCAACCCAGCCTGACGAAGAGAGTGACTCCGAATATGGGTGTTTGCAGCCTTGGAAGGAATCGGCGGGGGGGGAGGTTGAAACACATTTTATTAGGATAAGGAAAGATATCGTGAAATATAGATTAGAGTTAAATGAGGGTGCAGCCCTCGACATAGATAGAAATGAGACGGGAGGAGTCCCACAAGGAAAATAGACAAGACAATCAACCCAAAAGTCCACAGTCGTGTTCGGACACAATGAATATTCCTCATACGAAGGCTTTTCTTGAATCGTGACCAATCCGTCTTGGAGCGCTTGGTATATCAAGGTTCAAGGGCAACAAACTTTATTTACCACATTGCATTAGCAATTAACTACAGATGAAATTGGGCAAGAATAAACAAAAATCACGACAATAAATCTGACACTCAAATTGCAAATTATACCTTAGCTTCGTCCACATTCTCAACCATCGTTTCCCCGCCCTTCGGCGTATCCAGCGCAGAAGTAATCCCATTAAATGGATCGACACGGGTGGATGTAAACTTTCTCGCACTAATCTTTCGCTCAAACAGAATATCAAGCTCACTATATGCCAGTCCTTTCGGTTCTGGCAGTCTGAAATAGGTCCACAAGATGAACAAAGCATTGATTCCAGCCCAGAAGAATCCGGTTTTAGCTTTCCAGTTCCACGCGGTAGGGTTGAGCATGTACGGCGTAATAACATTGTTGATGATGCCGCCGAGGTTGTACACGTTTCGCGCAATGACTATTGTTTTGGAACGGAGTCTCGTAGCCGGAATCTCTGCAACAATTGAATAGCAAACAGGGCCGACAGTGCAGTCGTACGCGACAGTGAATATGAGAAGCATGGTGCCAATTGCCCATTGGCCACCACCATGGGCAGCCGGTGTAACAGCGATAACACCGACGATGATAAGTAAAACGAACATGATGCCTAAGCCGCCAAGGTACAGGGTACGACGACCAAAGTATGTCATGAGCAACCACGAGAACATTGTTCCCAACCCTCCAAGAGCAAATTGAATGAGAGTAAAGTTGAATGCTTGCGTAGTGGGTAAACCTGCTTGCTCATAGAAGTATGTGGAGTAACCCATAAGTGATGAACCGCAGAAAGTCTGTGTGAGCCAAGCAACGACTGCGATCTCTGTCCGCCTCAAATCGGTGTGCTTCAGGCAGTCAAAATATGATGTTCCGACGGAAACTTTTTTCTCCATCTCGTTGGTGTGGATCATCATAGCGACCGCTTGTTCTGAGTTAAAGTTCGTGTCGGCACCTTTCGTAGTAAGAGACTCAATGGCTTTCGTAGCTTCCTCAATCCTGTCGTGACGGACGAGCCACCATGGCGATTCCGGGGCGAAGATGACGCCTATGATTATAGGAACAGGCCAGAACCACTGAATTGCATAACAAGCTCTATACCCCCACTCGGTGTGGACACCCAGCATGCCTCGCAAAATTCCAGCTGCGATAAACGAGCCAATGACCCAGCACAGATTGACGTACGTTGTGAGATAACCACGAAGTGCAATTGGACACACCTCGGCCGCGTAAGCTGTAGTTATGGTTTGGAAAGCACCCCATGGCAAACCACAGAGAATATAGCCAGCCTGCAATGTTTGCACATTGGGAGCGAAGAACTGAATGAATACAAAAGCAGCGATAGCGATTAGCGCAACGACCATAGTCTTGCGGTATCCAAATCTCTCGGCGGCGTAGCCTGCGAAGAATAATCCACAGATTTCTCCGATCTGTGCACCATTAGATAATCCGGCCTGCCAGGCTGCGGATATTACGTAGGAGCCATCTGGCTGGAGTGTACCAAACTTTTTGTTAAAGGCTGGAAACGCGTAGAATGATCCAAGAAGGAGAGTATCGTATCCTTCCATGATAATTGCACTGGAAAGTACGATAGACCATGCGACAGCTTTTGGATAGATCTTAAATGCCTGCCGAGGAGTCATCTGGCGTTCGAATGCTGTGGCATCTTTGGCCTCAACTAGCAAGTCCTGATTGAGGATTTGAGTGACAACAGGTTGGAGGGCAGCCGGCTGACCGGCATCCTCGTTGGAATACTCTTCTGTCTTGGTGAAGTGCATTGTACTGGAGAGAGGTGCAGCGCGACTTTGGCGAAGCAAGTCGGGGGTCGGGAAATCTTATACGTAAGTCCGACAGCCGTCCAAAACCAGTCCCCTGGTAAAATTATCCAATGATAATTTAGCGGGGAAGTTACCCCGCATTGTGATCTGAACGCTACAATGAGAAAAAAAGGCACACAGAGACTAGAATGCGGGCGAACCTAGATTCGCGAAAGAGTTGTCCGGAAGTGAGCCGTAATCGACTGTACTGGGCGCTGGCGGCGTGACACATGACACATGAGTTCAGGGTTATTGCCGATTAAGTTTGGCTGAGGCACAAGGGGTCGCGAAGTAGCTCCGAGATTCGCCCGACAAGGGCACATCGTCATGGACTTACCAGATGTCCTTCTATTTTCTTTGGCTACGCTTATCTCATTCTGGGATATTAACGGCACAACGATGTAGGCGTAGCGTCATTTGTATTCAGTTGTTAGATAGTTTTGATGGTTCATTAGCCCAAAGCGGAATAGAGTGAACCCCATGATATTTGCAGACCCACAAGCCCGAGCCCCACCACTCACAGCCTTATTCATATTCTAAATTAGTTGCGCATTAGTCGGGTGATGTGCTGCTGAGGGTGGAACCCGCTGAAGAAATCGTGTGATCAGCGAGGTCTAACGATGGGTTTAAGGTTCCGAAGCTGGACGATATTCTCTTCGCGAATGCCAAAATTGTATCGCTCTGGACGGCATCAACAATACTAGGAATTCTACCCGATTGACAGCATTGACTCAGTACCTGCATTTTTTGTCGGTGGAGTCTGACTGGATCCTATCGAATGGTCAGTCGAAGCAATGCACCCGGGACCAAGCGCGAACTTTGCGGGGCATGATAAAGCGGCATTTACTACGACATCCTGTCTTGCCAAAGCCTTTTTTTAAAAGCGAATGCTCGCCGGCACCTGAAGGACTGCAGTATCAGACATATGCCAAATACCGGCCCGACTTCAAAAATGTTGGGTCCCGATGGGATCTAGAGTCACTTTGTGACCGGCCAGGCTCCAATTTCGGAAACGACAATGCGATTGGAGAGTCATTGGAGAATCCTAAAGAAGGATTATGCGTCACAATTCGTTAAGCCTAGGCTTGATGTCCTGACTTATATTGTCTGTACTGGGTTAGTTCGTTCTCGCACTCATTTGTATTCACAAGTAGAGGCATGGCGCGAGAAGTCCAGTGGAAGACTTCGTGCATTTATGGAGAAAGTGTGCTGAAGCCATTAATCAGAACTCCATAGTTACACGAGACAAAGTCTATCATGCCGACAAGGCTCAATGTTGTGCAGCTGTCCGTCATTCATTCTGAATTCGCGATATCTGTGCAAGCACTTGGTGTCCTTTTATTTCCGTCCACAAGCTGATGGCAATGGAAGGTTTGTTGTGCAACCCCGGCCAGCATACACCCCACAGCCCTTTCGGGAACGTTTGCCGCTGATCAGGTTCAGTGAGAATGACATTAACGGGCCAGCGACTATCAGTTCGGGCATGGACTTGTCTGACTGTATTGACGATGATGATTCTAACGATGATTCTAGGTCAGTCTCCTATGCCGAGGTGTTGAACTCACTAGAGCTTGTACCGGCGGAAGATCCGGAGGCCGCCGAACAGAATGATGAGAATATTAGGGATTTTATGCGGGTCGTGCATTGGGCTTCCGGTCCTGTGTGCGAAGTCCAATCCGAGAATGCAGCGCGCTTTCTATCGCTACTTCTCTAATAACGCCGCATCGTTTCTTGCGAAGTTCAAAAGGTTATACGAAGAGGCCGTCGGATTATCGCGCTCAGTATCTACTAATACTAATACCATGAGAAAGGCTCAGAAGCCGTACTATTACAGTCGGCCTCAGAACCAATCTCGTAAGTCTAGTGACGAATGAGGTAGCATCACTGACGATACTAGGCTGATGTGAGCTCGCATCCATGCTTATTATGCCAAATGTTGAATCAACAACATTTCTGTCGTTTTCTCACGATTATGTTTAAGGCTATCACTGAGTCTAGACAACGAGTAGTGAATGAATGAGATTCACAGTTCTTGAGAGTAGGGCTGCTACGAATATTCGTAATTGCGAATATTATTCCCAAAATTATCCCACGCATCCATAAAATTGTAGTACTTCATGTCCTTCTTGATGCCCGCTTTGACAGCACTCGCAATATCCGCCTCGAGATCTGCATAGTCTTCGCTTCGCTCAGCAACATCATGCAATAAGTCATGCAGCTCGTAGTATACTGGTACTGAAAGACTAAGCTGCGGCTTCTTCTGTGATACGAACAAGGTGAGTTCATCGAACTTTGAAAGAACACTTTGAATTTGGGAAAGCCGTTGCCAATCACGTATTGAGAACAAAACAAAGTCTGTCTCATAGTGGATGAACTTCTCAAGCTGGTACCTTGACTTTGAAGCATTAGCCTTATGTCAGATGAACTTCTAGAGCTAGTAGCTTACCTGTAAAGCATCACTGATACGAAGTCTTGCAAGTGGTTCAAGGGCCCGAAGAGACTGGTGTCCTCCTTCATCAAGATTATTACAGATAGCATCAGCTTCTTCTGTATTACCCGACTTGAGAGCAACAAGGATATCCTTAACAATGAGGTGGATGATATGGGCTAAACAGCGCACATAACTTCCTAAACCACAGAATAATGGGTTTGTCTCGCACTTCTTCTGCAGATTTTGGGATAGCTGTAACACCATCCGCTCATTGTTACTAGCATTGTCGCCAGTGATCGATAGCAGCTTGCGTTCAAGATCCAGTTCTATAAGCACTGCTTCGACTGCTGCAGCCAAGTTCTCTCCACTATGTGGTCCATGGAACTCCTTGAACTCTAAGACTTTCGCTCGATGTTCGAATTCCTCTGTGAGCCAGTGGCCAATGATACCGAGGATTGGGAGGTTATTCTTGCTCTTCCACACGTCAAGGGACAAAGCGATTGTTTTGCATGAGCAGAAAGTTCTTCTTTCAATTTAACACGTTGGAAGTCGAAATCTTCCATAAGACAGTGCCGGAGCGTTTGAGAGAGGTAAACGGAAGTGAGATTCCGAGCATATCCTTCAATATTTGCCGGAAGGCCGGTGATTCAACGACTGTAAAGGGTTGCTTGCTGCTAATAACCCAGCGAAGGAGATTCTTTTCGAGAAGCTCTTGAAATGTGAGTTTCTCCTTATTACCCCAGAGGCTAACAATAGTAGACTTTGTGGCAACTACAGCGGGCTCACGAACACCAGGCGGTAGAATCCCGTGCTTCTCCTTCAAATGGACCCGAATATTAGTAGTAGAGGTCTGCCTTTTTGAGTCTGTTGTACACCAGTGGCATTGTTTCCCAGTGTCCTTGCTGATCACAGTACATGTCAGGAACATGCATGCTCCTGAGGGTATCGTACCGGCTCGGCTACTGACGGGCTCGTGCCTGCGTCGGCGACCGCCGAACCGTCGGAGTCCTCCGCCGGAACAGTCACTCCCATTTCGGATTCTCAGGCTACGCTGCTTCCGCTCGGATCCTCGGGTGCTTTGCTTTTGGGTTTTGTAATACGTTCATTTTTATTGGCTCGTTTGTTATCCATTATAAAAGTTTTCATTGGTTGTAGAGGCTCGGACGGGGGCGCAGGAACGCACATAAGAACACGCTGGTCCCCCGCCGAGTCCTCATAGTTAATATTCTAAAATATATCGGCATAAGCCTCAAGCTTTCAAGTCCATATAGTATTTCAGGGTTGACCGACTGCCAATCCCTCACAGTACACCGGATTTCTCGGTCAGTGAATCTCTTCTTTTTGTTCCTCTTCTCAATCCATTCATTAGCAAACTCTCTTGTCTGAAAATAGCCCCATAACCAGTCAGTTTTCTGGGGAGCTGGGTCGGCAATTTGGGAACTGATAGCTGTGACTGGAGGCTGAGAGGCTGATTCTGAAGGCAGTACCTCATCGTCTGGAACTTCAACACAAGAATTGATGTCAGCACCGACTGCCGATTGACCGAGGGAGTGAGGTAGAAGAGATGGGCCCGGCTCTTCTGGACCTTGGGTTGCTGGACTTAAGGGGCTGGAGATCCAGCCTTCAGACGGTGCATCGCTCTCATAGCCGTCATTTAGAGCGAGGTAGTTTTGACGGTTTCCGCGAGTCTCCATCGCTATTTGAAAAGAGTGAGGTCGGTAGGCGAATCTATCTTGAGACGGGCGTAGAGCAAACGGTTAAATATACTGATATTTCAACAAAAAGGAGTCGTTACGGAGACTCGGACCCTGGGAGCGGGACTCTGCTTTTATCTTACGATTCACTACAATCGCCCGCTGCCGCGGTTCATCTGTGGAATGCTACGTGAAATGCGAGGAAGTAAGGGGGCGATCTCGGGTTGCGAGGGCGCAGTCGAGCATCCCTTGCCGTAGCCTTCTACAACAGAAGAGGATTTAGAAAATTCCTAAGACAAGGGCTAGGAGGCCCCTGGAAGAGGAAGTTGTTGATCTAGCGGGAAGCTATGTAACTATACCCTAATTAGGAAAGTAACTAGCTTATTTTAGTAATGTTACGTGATAAATTACGAATAACGAATAATTATTCGTATTCGGAGTCTATTCTGCGAATATTATTCGCACCGTTTGTGAACTGCGAATACGAACAACGAATATTGCTGAAATCTGCGAATATTCGTATTCGCAAGTTATAGTGTTCGATTCTGTCTTCTTAACCGAGGACTGTACGCCTTTCGGATTAAGTCCTGATAAATTGGTCGAGAGAATAGGAGTACGTGCTTGGATATGCTTTTGTACATCTTGGGTGACATAGTATTTTGGTGTTTCCGTACGACCCTTGGGGTCGTAGTTTCTAAGTTTACTATCGTGGTCGGGTCTTTCGCAAACTTCTATGAAGTTCGCCGTGACTAATTACTCGTGGTTGCATTTTTAATTCGCTATATTTCGTTTCTTCGCGGAGATTAGACATTTCAGCATGGAAATGTGCCGAGAATTATAGTTTGTTGTAATACTGAAATAAATATATGAAGAATGTATTTAAATGCTTCAGGGCAGCAGAGAGTTTGTGCCAGTCCTCTTTTAGAATAGCGCAAAGGTTTTTCAGAATCGGTATGGTGACTAACGGTTAGTCCCGACAATCGTACTCGCCCATAGCCACCGTGTAATAGCATCACCACCCTTGCGGTTGTGAGGCTTAAAATAAAACTGAATGTCAATTGGGCAGTCTATACAGATTTTGGTATTTTTTTGTTCCTCACTAGAAAGTTGATAATATGGTGCTTCAGTAAACTTCTGGAGTACATTTGGCCTTAACTATGGGAAAATGAAATTTATGACCACAGAATTTTACCCTACCTTACTACTAAATTACCCTACTTTTCTAATTAGGCTAAGCGTATTGCCTTTTTAGGCAATTTGGAAACACTGTCTCGTGCGCCGGGGCTACTATGTACAAGACGCGCCTTTGACAACTCGTAAGCGACACAGAACGCGTCATTTAATAATCACCCTACATATCGACATTAAATTTCGCCATGGCTCGTCCAAGTAAAAAATCCATAGCGCGATCTATCAATGGAAGAAAGAATGTTTTGAAGAGATTTGATATAGCCAGTCAGGCCACTCAACGCCATGCCGAGGCGCGTGGTGGTCAAGATGCCGAAGAGCTCCAAGATGCCGACGAGCTCCAAGTCGTCGAAGTCCGCCTACGTCAGTCCGAAATTGACAATGCTTTGAAGCGTTTGTGCTTTCGTCCAGAAGCTGATAAGCGTTTGAAATATACAACCCGGCCAGGCGGATCTGAAAGGTCGATACGCAGATTCAAAGCAAAATTCCGGAATGTCGACGCGTCCATAAAACCGGTAGTGGCTTTCAACTTTACAAAAACTGAAGTTTCGACTGGGCCATTTTCTGACGAAGACAGGAAGCAGCAGGGTCAGGAGCATGGAATGAGTCAGTCTACAGCAGAAGAGATCCTGAATGATCGGGAAACTGATACCGCGAATGGAGAGAACGCGATGATCTCTGAGGAATGTGAAGAATCAACAGGTAAGAACTTTGAACGTGTTTTAAGTTGCGTGGAGCTAGACGAATATAGATGATTATGCCTTGGAGACTCTCGTCAATATTGTTGCCCTATTAGAGAGAATCGAGGTTCGCCTTCAGGGGCGAAAAAAAATGCCAGCAGACGAAGCTCTACAGCTCATGGTCCTAAAGCACTACTTCATGGCCCAGCTCGCAGGAAAAGGAAAGATGAAAGCTTCTATGGACTCAGCGTTTCACAATTTTGACAAGGGGGTATATATGTCTCGAGTGATCAGAGGATGGGCAAATATATATGAACATATTGAGTCTTTGCCTCCTCTTAGCAAGCGTGGCAAGCACACTAAATGGAGATCAGCGTTGGATGATGAAGACGTTCGTGAACAGTGTCTATCTTACTTTCGAGCCCTGCCTCCAAACGCACGGTCTGCGACAAAGCTTAAGACATACTAGCAACAGGTTGTCTATCCTGAATTCACCGGCTCAATGAATAAAGTTTCCGTGTCGTTACCTACTATTACACGATACTTAAAGCTTTGGGGCTTTGCATTGAAAGCTCATACTAAGGATATCTACTATGATGGTCATGAGCGACCTGATGTTGTGGAATATCGCAAACATTGGGCTATGACGATGATGAACTATAGAGCAAAGATGAGAGAGTATGATGGGGAGGATTGCTCTGAAGTTATACTGCCCAACCTTGAAGACGGTGAACAAGAAATTGTGCTCGTCACGCATGATGAATGCTATTTTAATAGCAACGACGACGTCAGAGTAACTTGGACGGAAAAAGGGGAGTCCATCATCAAGAAGAAGGGCCAGGGCTTAGGCTTAATGGTATCCGACTTTTACTGCGCATGCCA